>JAAQRH010000244.1:0-121731 GCA_013186785.1 Fusarium pseudonygamai
GAGGATGCGGAAGACGCCGTTCCAACCTGGCAAGTTGAGCTTTTCGCCCGCCAGTTGGGGGAGGACGTAGGGCGTGCGAGATTCCGGTGGGATGTTAACGAGGGGGATGGTCATTTTGCCGAGCCGGGTTGGAACTTGAGGTAGTTAGGGTTGTAGATTGATTGGAAGGTTGAAAGCAGTGCTGGTGATGGTTTGAATGATAACGATAATACTCACGAAATGAGCGGCTCATATATAATACATGTTTTATTAATAAAGATAGACTTTCTTGAACTACACTTTACCCCGGATTATTACATCGCTGAATTCTAATTTACCGTACATGAAAGTTCCCGCTCCGATCATCTGACACAGACCCGAGGAGTAAAGTGACTGACCGAACGGTTACAGATCCCGGCAGATGGTTCCTATAGCCTAAGCCTATTTAGTTTAGGGATAAGATCATAGCTTCCAGCTGATCCAATGCCCGGCTTTGGCGTTCATTCTCATCTGATAAAGCCGGTCTGGAAAGCGACTGGAGAAACCAGCATGTGATCGTGATTCCGATCACTTAGATTAAAAGAGCATAACCTATAGTGATTCCGTCGCCCGGGCTTTGCTCTAATCTCCGAATGCAACATGCATTCCGATGCTCTAACTCAAAAGCGTATGGTCTACAGGGATCCCGTTCTGATTGGAGAAGAGACCAGATGGGGCTCTCGGAAACTTGCAAAAGCCGGAGACCCGAGAACCCCACTCTAATCTGATATGCTGGATATTGGTCTTCAGAAACAGAGGAGAAGAGAGGCTAGAGGATATAACCTAGAGCCTTAGAAGAATATTTTTCAGCTCAATACATATAAACTATTCTCTAAGTTATATATGCCAAGTCAGTCAATTAATTTTAAGCAAAGCTCGAATCCTCTGTTTTGGTTTAAAAATGAGTGCTCTAAGCCACTTCTCGGCGGTTTATAAACGAATTGATGGGGAGGATATCACTGCGCTGATCTACCTCCCAGATAAGGCTATCCTCAAGTCCCAGCCATGCCCAGTTAGTATGTAACCCCAGTGGGCTACCAATACCGCCTCTCGATACTTTTACGTATGAATTTACGATCTAAGAACATGCTTCAAAGCACAAGATCGCTCGGTTTAAAAGATGCAGAAAGACCTAACGTCATACAGTCATCAATATCCACGGCGGCGCCTTCATAGTGGGCTCAGCCCGTATGGTCAACCAGGACCAGATTGAACACTGCCTAGAGCGCGGATGGATCATGGTCGTCCCAAACCATCGCCTCTGTCCTGGCGTTGACCTTCTCGAGGGCCCTATCACTGATTGCCGAGACCTTCTATCGTGGATCTACGATAAGGGTCTTGAGAAAGAGATCACCAAGAACAGCCCACCGAACACTGAGATTAGAATTGACTACGATCATGTCTTTGCGTCTGGCACATCTTCTGGAGGCCATCTCAGCTTATGCCTTGTGAGTATGATCTGCACATATTGACGTCTACTATGTATTATTCCCGTGACTGTCTTGCTTACACAAGGTACAGGGCTTCGACGTTCCACGTCCGCCAGCGGCGATCTTCGATATTTATGGCCCTTGCCACTTCCAACATCCATTCTGGAAGTCTAAGCTTGATCGAATAGCTTCCATGATCCCCAAAGATCTAACCCCCGCGTTCATGAACCAAGTATATCAGCAACGACCGGTTCCTACAGAGGCTGGCATTTCCCTCGAGGGCCAAGCCATGGGACCAGACTTCAGCGACCCACGACAGGCCCTCTGCTTTTCGAGTCTTGCGGATGGCAAGCTTCTCGACGTGGTCTTCCCTTCGGGCGACTGGAAAAAAGTCGATCCCCTACTAAACATCAGCAAATCATTCCCTCCTACCTTCATTGTGCATGGCGATGCAGATACCATGGTTCCTCTTGATCTCAGTCGCGAGCTGTACTCGGCGCTACAGAGATCTGGGGTGGAGTGCGGCCTGCGTGTAATACCTGGTGAAGAACATACATTTGCTGCCAAGATGAAGAAAGGGTCTCAAACATGGAACTTGCATCTTGAAGGATATGAATTCTTAGAGAGTATCGTTCGCAAAAGATAAATGAGATGCTGTTAATCTCGCATTTGACAGATATGGTCTCCAGTGCTAAATATTTTCCGTTTATACAGTAGTGACATAGATGGAAATTGAGCATCTGGCTTGACTTAAGAATAAATATGTAGTACAGAATCCTCACCATTCTCATTACGTTTGATACAGGCGACAGCTAACGTCCAACACTTCATCGTGAAGACATTAGTTGGGATACCTTATAGTATTCATCAAGCTCCTGACGACTCCTAGAATATCAAGGTCGAGTTGAATTTTGTGGTATTGGCGGTGAAAATGCTGGGGGTACTCTAATCAGCTGTTAGATACCGCTTTCTCTTCCAAGCACCAAGTCAGGCCTCCATGTTGCCCAGACCCTTGTGTCGTGGCAACGACGGTGCCGCTCTGACACCCAGCAGAAGATGCATACCGTAAATGAAATGCCTGACATATGCAGAAAGATGGACTTGTCACCAATCCCCCGCACCGGGCCCCAGGAGTCACTACCGGCACGAGAGCTACCTCGCCGATTCCTCGGATGTACCTCCTTTACCGTATCGGACTTAACGTATCCCCGCCTCCTGCAAGAGACAGCCTTCCGATCAGGTCCAAGCCATGAGGGGCTTCCGAGGAGACTAAGACGGAATAGTTGGAGCCTGTATAAAGAATTCAAGAGTTTATGGCGGAGATCAGACCCAACAGTAAGTGGCGTTTTCGGCCATATCGCAACGTTCCCACGCAATTATTTTTCTACTTGAGAAACCGTTTCGAATATCTTCATCCAGCTTTATCTTCACCTCAGAAGACATTTGTTTTCTTTTTGAAGCTTCAAAACCTATTAAAGTTATAGCTCATCATGGCATCCTGGAAGCGTACGCTCACTACCCATCATCCCGGTCGGACTTCACTAACTCAAGGTTCACAGGATTAGCGAGATTTGTCCCAAAGGGATTTCCCTACAAAACGCTGGTCGGAGAGCCTGAAAATCATGCCATTGACGTCGGGCTTGCGCTGTATAAAGGCGAAACCGTCAAGGCAAGAGTCTTCAGCGGCAGTTCAGTGCTCGAGCCAGGTGCACCGTCCGGAGAGGTCGTCGAAATAGACCGTGTGCTATCGCCTCTGACACAGGCTGAAGTGGGAACGATAAGATGCATTGGACTGAATGTAAGAATAAGAATCTACAGCTTATCCTGAGCACAAGGTTGATCAGTGAAGCTGACGAAAGTCGCAGTACAAGGCACATGCAGCTGAAGCCGGCTTGGAACCCCCGACTATACCGACTGTCTTCTTGTGACTAGCACCCTCATGATTGGTCTTGCTATTCATCGCTAACGGTTCCGAAGGAAACCAGACACAGCCCTCGCTGACCCCTATCCCGCGCGCACCACCCTCCCCAAGCTTACTCAAGTGAACGACTCCGGCGACTATGAGAGCGAGCTGGCCATCGTCATCGGCAAAGAGTGCAAAAACGTATCTGAAGCCGATGCCTACGATTATGTGCTAGGCTACACAGCGGCCAACGATGTGAGTTCCAGGACAAGTCAGTTCAATCAAAGCCAGTGGTGTTTCAGTAAAGGCTTTGATGACTCTTGTCCCATCGGTATGTTGTCCCTATGATATCTGGAGTGTCCTAGTATTTAACAGAGATGTAAAAGGACCGGTTATAGTGTCTAAATCACTCATCCCGGATCCTCATAAACTCAACGTCAGGGGTTTGAAGAACGGCCAAGTGTTGCAGGAATCCAGCACTGACGATTTGATTTTCAATGTGCCAAAGATAGTCAGCTTTTTGAGCCAGAGCACGACGCTCAAGCCAGGCACTGTTATTATTACCGGGACCCCGGCGGGTGTGGGGATGGTGCGAAAACCGCAGGTGACGCTTAAAGAGAATGATGTGTTCTTCGTTGAGATTTTGCCTTATATCGGGACTTTGGTAAATATCTTTCAGAATGAGCAATAATCTGTGATATTCCCTCGGAATAGTATTCTTTGGGATCGAATATACATACCCTTTGCTTTCCAGCACAAGGTAAAGCTGTCTCTGAATTCATACAGGCATGGCCGGTCTTCTCTTCGTGACCGACAGCCTCGTCCTTTCCTGTTTGTCATGTCGTTGTCCGATCTCTTGTGTCAGGCGTCTAAGTGTAGGCCTCTCCTCTCAGTTCAACACGGCCGCAGATGACAAATTCAAACACTTACGTCTACCCTCGTAGATGCCTCTGATAACGACTTAGACTTGAATTTTAGATCGCATAACGAACACATGAGTTGAAGCATACCTAGAGAGAGAGACTATTGGTAAAAGGCTCTTCCGTAAATCAGGCTGTCGGGCTAATGGTGGCCACCTGATGAAAAGACTTGTAATGCTCTCGCAAAATCGATGCTATGGTTTGAGCTGCTGGCCAGTCGAAACCATCGAGAGTGTTTGTAGACTCATGAAGCAGTCTCCTGTCTGCTCCCTTGTCCCAAAGACACCCAACACCAGCCAGATATAGACGCCTTTCTTCATTATTATTGATCCATTCCTTCAAGTAGTCCTTTCCTTCATCCAATCGAACAGTCAATAGTAGATCCATGTCATCTACTTGTGGCCTGTTGCCTAACTCAATCCAGGCCCATATCAGTAGCGTTGCTGCCAGGAAACCCATCGTCTCATGCTGCGCTCCAGTTTTGCTCCTGCGAATCATTGACCACGCGTTACAGGCGTGCATGAGGGCTTTCCGTGCTTCACTTTTGCTTTGGATCCAGGTACGCAACTTGGCGTGAACAATGGCCCGTTGGGCGGTATCTACTTGCCACCCCGAAAATGCGTAAAGCTCTTGAACTGGCGAATAGATAAACATTGATAGTAAGTGGGAGAGACTCTCGACAGCGCCAGAGAGCCTTGAAGGCGGAAGTGTCTTGGCATGATCCTGCAGGATGCCAAGGTAGAGCGGCGCACGGTTGAGCCTGTCGGAATGGTATTTGACACCTACAATCAACAGCAATGTACTGAAAGGATCTGAAGTGTCAATCTTTTGAGTACGATAAAACTCGGATAGGACGGTTCCAAAAGGCACGGGCTTATACAATGCTATGACGAATCTGTCAGCTATTTTGTCTCTATGACCTGTTTATGATAGGTAACCTCAGGCATACTTTTATGTTTCTTCCATATTTCCTCACAAGAGGCCTCCCAAAGCTTGGGATGGAAAGGTGCGGGCAGCTGTAGGCAATCAATGGTTGCTATGCCTAGGCCTGACCAAAAGCAGTTATACTCGCAGTCGAGGATCTAGTGTATGATTAGCCCTGCCCATATCCCACATGGTGGGATTGAGAGTTTACTCACCCAAACTGAGTAGAATAAGCGGCGAAGACTTTCCTTCTTGATCCAAGCGGCCCAATTGTCTTCGCCCGACTTTTGACTGTCGAGAGGTTGACAAAAGGCATCGAAATTGGTGTAACATGCCATCTTTCGGCACAGAGTCTCAAGGAGTGCCCTCGTAATAGGTACAGTCTCGATGCGTGCGGTCTCTGGACCAAACATCATACCGAGTTGATTGAGGAGAACGGCCTGTACGAAGGAAATGTCTAATTGCGAACTTCGGACCCGTTCAGACTAATAACAACGTTAAGAACAAGACACGGAACATCAAGATGAAATAACAGTCATACCTGGACATGTATAGCCCGTCGTAGGAGCTCTAGCAAGTCGAAGGATGTCATTCTCGAGTTTGTTGCCCGGGAGAATATGCTACCAATTGCAGCAACGCCGAGGGAAAGAATCCATTGGTCCTTTGTTGGGGCAAAAGATGCTTTGTGCAGGAACGGAAGGAGACAATGAAACTCTTCAAAATACACTTGTATGAAGGTATTGATATGAGTGATGGCTGGAAAGTCACTGTTGGTGAAGGTGGACCAATACTCGTCGTCTCGGTTGTAACGTGCAAAATGCTTTGCCATTTCTTGATACGCGTCCTCTGACAAACGCGGCACGTGGCAGTAATCCTCTGCGCGCCAGGCATCAGAATCAGGGTCAACGCAGTCATTTATAGCCGAAAGGCTCCTAACACTTGACCTTTCATTTGAGGAATGAGGCGATCTGAAGTTCTGAGTCAGGCTTGGTGTTGGGGTCTCCGATCCAAGCCTGTCGACTCCGAGTTCGCTTGGAACTGGCGGTGGCACAATCTGTGTTGTAGCACCAGCAAATTCGGGAACCGCCATCTGGGGCAGTGAAAATTGCTGTGCTGAAGGTGATGGTAAGCTAGGCATTTCTCCCACGGAGAGAAAGTTCTCTAAAGTCCAAAAGGCTCCTACATCGCTGGGGCCAGAATATCCAAAGTCGCCATATACATCGAACACAGATTCGATATCTTGATCTGTGGCCAGGGAAGGTTGAGACGACGGACCATTGATTGGTTCAATGTTACTAGGCGGCCAGTATGAAAGTGAAGTAATATCGGAATCTGTCGAGTTCTCTAATTGTTGAGTGGATCCCGGCTGATAACCTAATCCTGTATAGCTTGTCTCATCTTGTAGACCTTGATCACGACTGGCGAGAGACCTTTGTGTTTTCTGAGCCGCACGTCTGTTTTTCGACGGTGGATACGAGCATTCAAGTTGCTTCGTGGTACATCTACCACACGGAAGCTCGCCATCACAACGCTGCTTCGACTTTGCGCACTTCAAGCAGGCCTGAGCGACGTAGGGTGTTCTGTGCTGCTTCGCCGGGGGTGTCTCCGTCGGCTCATGGATCTGCATGTGCCGAACGAGGATGTCTCTAATTGCTACATGTCAGTCTAGGATATCTTCAATAGAGGGTTCCTGTTCGATCGCACTTCCGAGAGAATGCAGCGGTGCATTCGCGGCAAGAAAAAGGCCGCCGATTCATGTGTCCCTCCCTGTGCCGCTGAAGATGCTCACTCCGGACGAAGACGGCCCAACAGTCGGGACAGACTAGAGTCATGCCGGTGCCCCTGCGTCGGAACTGCGATGTAGGAGTGTAATAGAGTCCAAGAGTCGGAATATCAGCAGATAAGAGAGAGATGGCAATGCAGAGAGATGTTGCTTTGGTATAGAGCGGTCTACCCCGGAATATAGCTTAACCCCGCATTTCGGCCCCACGATTCGGGACGGACTAGTCTATCTCCCCGAGGACTAACCCCAATTCCATAACTTCACAAGGCATGGCCTGTTAAGGATAGGCCTGCATGAATCAATGGATACTATGTAGCTGAAGTGTAATATTCATCGAGCCATAAAAAAAAATCAGTAGATTTACTTCAGTCGCCGTACTTTAACAAAAAGCAACAGAGGAAGCGAGCTAGAAACCCAGTACAGTTAGTATTATGGCTAGACGTGTGGTAGTGTGGAACGGCGAACTCCACCCCCGCAATTCCGAAACAACATCAACTTGATCGGAAGGAGGAAATGCCGTGGTGTAACTACTATTCGCTAAGCTAAGATCTAGACCAACCAGAACAGCGACAAATGGCTAGACTTACTAGACTAGAACACTCAAGCATGGAGCTCTAGCAAGGATATCGCGAGCTAGTTCCTAATGTGCAGCTCTTTCTGAAGCTCGACTGAAGCCTCGAGGCCAGCATCCTCGGAAGGTTCAGTTTGCCGTCTTGCGGGGCCGGTAAGTCCAGTCTTGTTTATTCCAAGCAGGATTTCTTCCGCGGGGAAGACTGGAGATCTAGATTCAGGCAATACGAGATTGCGGGGAAGCCAGGATGATCGTCCTGTAACATAACTTATAAATGTCCAAATCAGAATCTCTGGATTGGCACATGAGAAGTTACTTCTAAAGAGTGTCAAGTCTTGATTTTTATACCCCTCAGTATCTCACCACAACCTAATCCATTATTCTATCAAGTGCAGCACTTACAATGCATATCCTTGGTCTTTGCAATGGCTCTCTTCATGGCAACTCTGAGATCCTACTCAAAGCAGCTCTGAAAGCGGCTACAGCCACCGACTCGTCAATCACTGTGTCTTGGATTCATGTACCTGCCGTTGTACTACCTAGACAGCACCTACCCTTCAGAGATGATCCATCTATGATACCGTATCGTGACGATGGAAAAGAATACGAGTCCAGGAAGAGAGAACCTGACGACCGCGAGGCTGTGTTCGAAGCAATCATGGATGCCGACGCCATTATTATTGCCAGCCCGGTATACAGCCATCAGCCCGCCGGAACCCTGAAAGCTCTTGCTGATGCCATCCTTGGACCTTACGCCGATGTGTCCATGGCCTATGACCTCAGACGTCGACAGCAAGAGGGCGATGAGTCTGTAAAAGACGTCAAAGTTGATCCGCGAGACTTCAAGCCTCGCGTGGCTGGGTTTATTGCTGTTTCTGGGTCTAACCCTACATTCCCGGAGCAGTGGACGATGGCTCTACCGACATTGCAGACGTGCATATACCCCATTCACTCCCGTGTGGTTGACCAGGTTGTACTGTCTGGCTATGCAAGCCCAGGATCTGTGTTGGCGGATTCTGGAGCTGCTCTCGCACGTGCTGAACTGCTGGGTCGTCGCGTGGCTAGTCAGATGGGAAAGCCGTACGACGAGGCTCAGTATCTAGGGCCCGAGGAGAGCGGGAGTTGTCCTTACTGCCATCTGCTCAAGATTGAGTTTCGTGAAGGAAACAAGGTTGTTTGTATCACATGCGGCGCAAATGGCATTCTGGAACTGGGACCTGGGGGCGATATTCGACCGAAATGGGAAGAGGACTCGACTGTTAGTTGTCTGACGCTCAAAGGTAAAATACAGCACAGACATGATATTCGAGATAAAATGGCCTTGGAGCAACCAAAGCTCGCGACAATTTCTTCTGCTTTTGCCCAGTGGAAGAGTCTGGAATTTCCTTTGGTCCCCCTGCCTAGCTTACGGGAGAAAATCTTAGGCCGTCTATGAGTTCCTTCAGGAAATATCGAAAGACTGCCAAGCTCCTAAGTTTTGTTATTTTCATATAGCTTGTTTATTTATTTATCTTACTTATCTTATCACTTTACCACTATCTATTGTACTAGCAATACAGCAGTCGCGCTGTCTTTACATACTTTGAGCACGTATGGTCTGTGGGGAAGTTATTCTATTTCTTAAGTAGTGTTTGACTGTATTACATTTATAACAGCAATAAATCACACAGCGAAGTCTCTAACCCGAGTCTGTTCCCGTTAGATTGAATTTGCACTTATTTGCCTGCATTCTTCCTCAAGGCCAGCTGTGCCTCACGCATCAGCTTAAACGCCTCCCGCCAAGCTGGTCTCAAGCTCACTGTCTCCCACCAACGTCGCAAGTGCGGCAAGCCAGTAAAAAAGACATCAGCTCCGCCTTTTAGATCAACGAGCTGAAACACCCAAGGCATCGACCAGATGTCAGCAAGGGTAAAATCGGATCCTGCGAGATACTCGCGACTAGATAAGATATTATCTATGACCTTCAAGTCGCCACTTAGTCCATTCCAGATCTCCTGCACTGTCTCCTTATCTAGGCGAGGTACACCTAATAAACTTATCAGGATAGCAGTTAGCATAGCATCTGGCAGGTGAAGAAAGCGTCTTACGGTCTAATGAGAATGTCTGAGGCGTATTGGAATGCTTTAGTCGAGAGATAAGAGGCCTCAATTGACGCAGCCTCCTCAAAAGAGGCCATACCGCTCACGTTGGTGATATCTGGTATCAGATTATTTCCCTTGTCGGAAAAGGCAATGGCAATATAGCGGGCGATTGCGCGACTCTCTTCGCAAGATTAGTCTGTTGGACTGGTAGTGTTTAGCCACATGAATAGAGACCATACCACAGATCCGAAGTATTATCTCTCCTCTATCATCCACCACATCTAAAACAGGTAGTTTGCCAAAGGGGTTCCTTTTCAGATGCTCAGGGCTCTACACAAGACTCAGCGCATGGCGTCACAGAAGCTGTCATGTGAGTCTAATTATATAATCACTCACTCGAGTCTCGGACTTAACAATGTTAACATGTCTATACTCCCAATCGAGGCCCTTTTCAAGCATTGTATGCACGGTGGTGATAGTATATGGAGAAATGTAATCTCCGTATAAAACAAGTTTGGTTGGCCTAGGTATATATGTCAGTATATGAGATGCTAAGAATGACAGAAAGGTAAGTATTATGCACATTTTGAAGGTCTAACTTAGTTGCTGGATTAGGACTTATGTTTCTCATCTGGACATTGCCCTCTCTTTATATAATTTAAAAGCCATAGATACAGCTCCGAGGCAAGGCCTCGGCAGGTATGGGTCCTCTAGATCTGAGGTACCTAGTACCAAACATTGATTTAAAACCTAAAAGGTGCATCAGAGACCCTTGTTGAGCACACTCTGGGGTGACCCTAGCCCGCCAACCAAGGCCGAGGCATATATACCCTGTCCCTGGGCAGACCAACTACTAAAGCTTGAAAATAAGCGACTAACTGACTACGCAGTTACGTAGTTAAAGCCCCGTCTAAGGTCAAATCCTCAAGACATGCAAATCTGCGGGGGCTTTAGTTTAGTGCGGCGGAATTGCGGCGGAATCCTCACTGCCGTCTGTTAGTGCCGAGGCGCCTAAAGAGATACATACTGCGTCTTCCGCAGACTTAGGAGGGGAGACCCGTCAGGGAAGTTAGTGCAATTCGAATCCGAGGAAGATTGGACACTCTAACCCAGTGGAACACATCTCAGGCCGGTGGCTTGATGGTACTTAGCCAGATGAATAATACCCCGCATTTTGCGACTCGTAGCCTGGATGGACTATTGATTGCGTTTACGGCCTGAAGCCTGACTATATAATACGCACGGTAATGATAGCTGTTCTTCACTACACAAACATTGATTCATTCCATTATCCTCGTCTCGTCACCTCTACAATCCCAATTTGATCCACCGCGCTTAGATAAAATGAGCGACGAATCTGCTTTCGAGGAAGTCAAAAGCCAACCACCCGCGGCCCAGCAGAAGAACCTGGAAACCTTCCTCCAGGAGCAGAAGGACATTCCACATTCTCTTCCATCTTCGCCTGACTTTGCCAAGTTGACCAATATAGGACTCTTGAGGAATGATAGCATACCCTGGGCTGTTGTTCGCCCCGGAGATGCTCTACAGGTCTCCAGGCTTGTGGTATATCTTGTTGCTAACCGTATTCCCTTCACTGTACGATCAGGCGGCAACAACTTTTTCGGGAAGTCTCAGATCAACAACTCTGTCTGTATCGACTTGCGTTCCATCTCCTTTTGCGAAGTAAACGATGGTGGAAAGACGGCCCGAATCGGAGGTGGTATTCTATTTGAGAAGCTCATCGGCGATTTGCAGAGCAAAGGGTACTCAGCTGTAACGGGCATGGTGCCTCCGATTGGGTTTGTTGGGTGGTCTTGCTATGGAGGATATGGGCCCTTTGCCTGGCTTCATGGCCTGGGGCATGAGTCAATCCTTGGAGCCAAAATTGTAGATTGGCGCGGTCGTATTATAGACGCCGACGCCGACCTCCTCAAAGGAATGCGAGGAGCTGGAGGCGGCTTTGGGGTTGTTGTGGAATTAACTATAAAAATATTTTCACAGGGAAATGTAAGTTCTCCTTGCTCTTTAAGCATACGCACACATACAGAATAACAATAACTAACCTGACCTTGCAAGCTCCTCTCTGGGCATGTGATCTTTGACGAGTCAAACACAAAGAACACAGTCGCCAATATCTGCCGTGAGACGGAACGTCAGCTCCTGAGAGACCGGGCACAGAGTCTTTACATGGCTCCCTTATTTATTGTCACTCCCCTTGGTAAAGCGCCCTTCTGTCAAGTAATGTGGCTCCACGAAGATCAGGAACAAGGCAAAAGGGAAATCAACAAGATCACGAAGCTGGGCCCGTTTGTTCACTCGACAGTCAAAAATACAACGCACTTGGGCGCTATAGACGACTTCAGAGATAACTTTGCCATGCCTGGGATGATTGGTAATGTTGGTACCATTAGCGTCTTGTCATTGACAGAAGAGGTCATCGACGTGATTGCACACCATGTCGATATCATGCCAAATGAGGTTGGTCTGGGCTTCGCTATTCACAGCACCAGAGAGGCTTCTAGAGAGGCAGCCCAGGCATCTTGCTTTCCCGCAACAGAGCGCCATTTCATGCTTGAATTTCTCGGATGCGTTGACTCGGAGAAAAAGGTCAAGATGACTAATAAATGGCTCAAGGACTTTATGGAAGCCATCAGAGGAACCAACCAGGCCAACATTCTTCCCAGTACCTATGTCAACTTGACGCCTCCTGGTCAAAACACGTTGAGAGGGGCATATGGGCCAAACTATCGCTTTCTCTTAAGCCTCAAGAAAAGATACGACCCACGTGGAGTTTTCAATACTGCTCCCCCGTTTGTAACATTAGCCTCAGAGGAAGATTTATTTAGTAAGATGTTCAAGATTTAGGGAGCTTGGAGTCACCGCACGCGTCTATTCCTTCGATTGATATTCAGGTCGCTCTAGTTATAAACCCAAGGTTCCAATCTATCCTGATCATTTTCTAAGTATCTCGATAAGAAGGAAGGATATTGCCTATAATAAAGTTTAACAGGCAAGTTACCGATGAGATATATGTTAGTGCTCGTGTAAATGCCATATCCCAATGCTCTATGTGTCCTTCACCGGCTCTAGCCCTCGGTCTCGGATAAAAGCCGTACCAAGTAAGCAAAGGCCTATCAGCGGAACCTGCAATATGAACACGCTGTGACTTGCAGACATGTAGGCATCCAAAACCGCAGGAACCTGGCGCATCGACTCCGGCAGCACATACGTCGAGCTAGCAAGGTCCTTGTACTCAGCTGGCAGAGTCGCGCGTAATTGGGCTTGAAGGACTGCTGCAGAGATAGCAAGACCGCATGCACCTCCGATGCAACGATAGAAGTTCCTGTTGGAAATGATGACTGCACGACGGCTCTTGGGGGAATGAGCCTGTAGTGCGATCAGGGTAGGTTGGAAGATGCAACCGACTCCCATTCCGACAACGCCCAGTATAACACCAATGACGGCGATGCTGGAGTGTCGCGTGAGTAGTAAAGCCAGGCCAGCTCCTCTGACGAATACGTGAGTAATTGTTTTGATGATAGAAGAGATTGTGAACAACTTACAATGTCCATACTGCGAAACCGAATATGAGCACCTCGCCATATCGGAGGCGATGGCTTATGTATTGTCCCGAACCAACAGAAGCAATCATTTGCGCCGCCACCAACGGAGTGTATATCGCTGCTGACTTCATGGCGCTATACTGGTGGGAGTTCTGCAGATAAAGAGGAACGTAGTACAGGTAGGACTGGTAAACGGCGCCGAGCAAGAAATTTTGGGCCAGCATGATACTAATGCTTGAGTTCTTGTAGATGTCGACTGCAAAATTTTGAGTTAGAGCCGTATCATAAACGCCTTTCGGCACGTGGACCTACCAGGCATCATCGGAAGCTTTGCCATCTTCCATTCCCATCCTATAAAGGCGAGAAACAAGGAACCACCGACAACGAGGAAGCTGATTGACAGTGGTGAGTTCCATGAGAAGTATGAACCCCCTTGATGACAAAATTAGCTGTACCCTGCTTCCACGTTACTTGGGATCTTACCTCCAGAGATAGGAATCAGAAGAAGAACAATGCCGACACCTGACACCCATGATCCCACCCAATCGATTTTGGTGATCCCTTCCTTGAAGCTAATAGTTGGAGGCTTGGAAGGGAGGAAGAAGAAGGACAGTACAGCGGTGAGGAATGATAGAGGTGTCAAAAGCCAGAAGAATCCTCGCCACGATGATCTCTCCATGATGCCAGCGGCGATGAAGGGTCCAATGATGTTACCCAGTCCGACAGTAGCACCAGTGATGCCTTGGATCTTTCCCCTCTGCTCAAGACTGACGATGTCCGAGATGATGATGTTGTTGAGGTTCAGAACACCACCGCCGCCGATACCGGCGAGAGCCCGGAAGACATAAAACATGACTGCATTCTGACTGAACGAACAGAGCAAATCCGAAACACAGAGAAGGAGAGCGGCAGAGATGAAAACGACCTTGCGGCCAAAGACATCGGAAAGTCTTCCATACAACATCTGGAAACAGGTATTGGCGATTAAACTGGAAGTACCAGCCCATGAAATGGTGGCCTCGGCGTTCAGATCTTTGGCAATGGTGGGGAGAGTCACTGATATACCATTTTGATCGATAGTGACGAGGAGTAAGGCTGATGAGAGGGTGGCGAGGGCGATGATTAGCTGGCGGCGAGGCAGGATGTTGACCTGGTCGTGAAGAGCCTTCTCATCCTTGGTGAGCACCATTTCTACTTTGCCAATGGAAAAATTAAAGGGAAGAGAAGATCAGAAACAGATTCAAGATTGAATTGAGATGTTTGTGATGACTCTTCTGCTTGGGCTATTCCTAAATGGGGTCGTGAACCACAATTTTCGGACCTTGTCCGCGGGTCTTGTCCGACGAGTTGGCAAACCGGTGAGAAACAGTTGCGAATAAAGATCCAGATTTATTCGCGTCTATATATAATAGCCTCCAAGTATTCTAGGAGTCGCATTTCAATCAATCCTGAGTTTGGAACCCGTCACTCGGACTTTGGTGGCCATTTCACCCTCCTCTCCGCCTGAACATACAAATTATTCGGCCGAATCAGCTGAAAGTACGGATCATACTCAATAGGCCCATCCTGCGCCAAGCTAAACTTGTACCGATACACAAGCTTCGGTAAAAACACCTTGATCTCCTGCAGTGCAAAATTGAAGCCTACGCACATTCTTGGTCCTGTCGCGAATGGGATATAAGAGCCAGGAGGTCGATTTTTGACCTGTTCTGTGTCCCAGCGATCAGGGTCAAAGCGACCAGGGTTCTCCCATACGTCTTTATTGTTGTGCATGTGATGTAGTGCTGAGATTACGACTGCGCCTTTCGGGAGTCTGTAGCCTCCTGGGAGTATCATATCGACTTTGGCGGTGCGAGCGGGCTGGAAGGAGGGATTGTGCAGACGTTGGGTTTCTTTGATGAATTTATCGAGGAAGCTGAGCTTGTTTGTTGTCTCGGCTGTGACTTGGGTATCGTCGTCCCAATCGTTGTCGATGAGTTCTTGGAGAAGACGTTCTTGGTTGCCTGGATACTTGACGAGGCTGTAGATCAACCAGGATAGCAAGGATGACGTGGTGGTGAAGCCGGCTGCTGTAGCTACAAGCAGGGTTGGGGCGAATTGGGATGGCGGTAACTTGCTCCCTTTGTTATCCTTGGCTCGGAGGAAGTAGTCTAGACGATCAGCTTGGTCCCCTACAGCTTGATGTGCGAGGTTATGACTTACCAACAACATTCTCAGCCTTGAGCGCTGCATCCTGAAGCTCCAGATCCTCTTGCCCCTTAGAGGCTCTAGCAATCGACTCCGTCATCATCTCCATGATCCTAGCCATCGTATCCCTAACCTTCTTGGGATCACCAAACGGCATCTTAGCATACCAAGCTCCCATCGACGACACTTTTTTATTCAGCTCCAAGTTCTCTGCAATCTTAAGAACCATCTCATGCAGGGGCGCGTCCACCTCCTCAAAATGCGCAAAGTCCATACCTAGTACAAGCTTACCCACTGCCTGCGATCCAAGCTTCAGCATATACTGATAAACGTTCCATGCCTCGCCCTTTTCATCAAGCTCATCGAAGACTTTAAAGGACTGCTCTACGGTTCTCTGCATCGTAGGAGCGTAATGGCGAACTGCTTTTGGTCCAAGTGCAGGAGGGAGGAATTTATGAGCAAGACGCCATTGCTCTGTATCCGTATCAGCTAGAAAGACGCCTGCTTCTTGATTCTTGATCGGGTGGAGGGGATGACCGGGGACAATGTCCTTTGTGAAGTAGTGGTCTTCAGCGAGGAAAATGTTGGAGAGTTCGGCGCTGTTGGTCTGGTAGAGACGGTTGCCCATGCTGTTTGTGACGAATAACGGTCCGTATTTCTCGAATAGGCGCTGGTGGTTGCCGAGATGATCGGGGTAGATTTCGAGGTAGTTGCCGAAGTATGGGATGCCAGCTGGGCCGGGGACATCGCGAACAGCATTGCCGTTGATGGAGACGGCAATTGGTTTGTCTTTGTCTAGGACTTCGGACACTGCATTGAGTCTTTTGTCATCGTGAACAAAGCCGACGCCTGAAGTGTTCAAGTCAGTTACGTACGTTTCTGATGTTGTTCGGTGAAACATACCGTTTGGCTTGACGATCGCAAAGTAAGATGCGACAATGTTTTGGAGCTCTTCAAAGTCCACAGCAGGCGGAAGGTCAACTTCTCTGGCTGTTGATGGTGCCTCGCCCAAGAGATAAAATTGTTTCGTTGACATGATGACAATTGTGATCTGAATGAGTAGCCAAGACTCCCTGCTCGAAACAGAATTGCTAAGAATATTGGGTTGTTTTATGGAGGAAATCCAGGAGGCGAGAGCATTCATGCATAGCACATGCGAATACCTATTCTCGCCTTCTTGTTATTACACCGCAAGCAAGGATATGGAGTCCAACGTGGAGACAGGATATCTTTCGCCGCACACTGCAACATTGATGACGCTGAAGTCCTGCGTCGTACAAATTTTATCGTTGCATCCGTTAATCTCTCGGCATATCCGTGTCCGCAGATTTATGGGTCTGATTACAACCATTGTTACGATTGGATGGAATATCGGAAGGACCCGTGCCATGTCGGTACTCGCGTTTAGTATAATCGCGAAAGCGGAAATAAGAGGGATTTTCTCTGCGATGTCCAGGGTTCTCTGGTCAATAGAACGTTATGTGTTACATCAACAGCGGAATTCGCATTGTTTCACCGACTGCCTCCGGTTGAAGTGGATCATAAAGTGGATCGGCCTCGGTCGTAGGGATCCACTACGGGCCTTGAAACCTCGGCATTGTTGGGGATCCACTACGGAGCTGGACTCCGGCCCGCTGTGGACACATGCAAATGGCGGCATAATCCTGCATGGTCCAGGGATCTTTTACTTGTGAGTATTACGGTGTGTGGCCAAGTTGTGACCGCCTAATACGCAAGAACTGAGCTGTTTAAGAGAACCGTCTGCAGGACCCAGTCTCTGTTATTATTATCCGAATAGTCAAGGTCATCGCCAATACCTGCTGCTTAATCACCTATACCAATCTCTTCTTTGAGTTTTATCACGAACAATGCAAGAATTTACGATCAAGCAGGTCGCTGAACATAACAGCCCTGAGGATGCATGGCTAATCATTCATGGCCAAGGTACGCTACGATAATTCCATTATTCGGTCGGCCACTAACAAGCAAGTCTACGACGTCACAAAATATCTGGCAGACCATCCTGGCGGCGCCGATGTTCTCACAGAAGCAGCTGGCATAGATGCCAGCGAAGATTTCGACAACGCTGGACACTCAGAAGATGCCTTTGAGATCATGAAAGACTGCTGCGTTGGCAAGATCCAAGGCTTTGAGAAGAAGAAGCCCAAGCTGAAGCCACTTGCACCCGTAAAAGCAGTGAAGGTCCAGACCGGAGGATCTTCATCACTTTCGACGCTGCTAAACTTGGGTTTCATTGTCTGCGCTGGTGCAGGAGCTTACTACCTTGGCCGCAGCCAAGGATTCACTGTACCAAACTGGCTGTTGGCGTCGCTACGCAGCGACTCAGCTGGCTCAAGCTTCATCAAAGGCATCATTGTTGGAGGTGGATCCCTCGCGACAGCCAATGCAGTAGCCGCACAGCGTTTTACAAGTATGGCTATGAAAAGCAAGTCCTTCACGAGTTATCCTGCTCATATGAAGGTTCCCAAGCGAGCTCAAGAAGATACTTTGTTGCAGAGAGGACTATTGGATCCAGTTACTTACTCGCCACTTCCACTCAAGCAAAAGACTCTCATTGCGCCGAACGTTTATCGCTTGACGTTCAGTCTTCCAACCACGAGCACTATTCTTGGCCTGCCGATTGGTCAACACGTCACTATCAAAGCCGACATCGATGGAGAGAGCGTCGCACGATCATATACGCCAGTGTCCAATAATTCCGACCTTGGTATTTTGGAATTGGTTATCAAGGCGTACCCAGATGGCAAGCTCACAAGCGAATACCTGGCGAAGCTCGAGGTCGGCGAGGAGGTCCTCTTCAGAGGACCAAAGGGAGCAATGAAGTATCAACCAAACCTTTGCAAGAAGATCGGCATGATCGCTGGTGGCACTGGTATCACCCCGATGTTCCAGGTCATCCGTGCTATCTGCGAGCATGACCGTGATACAACAGAGATTTCTCTCATCTATGCCAACAGAACAGAGCAGGATATTCTGTTTCGGGAAGAGTTGGATAGGTTTGCAAGAAGATACCCTAAGAACCTCAAGGTTTATTATATGCTGGACCAGCCACCGACGGACTGGAAGTTTGGGTCTGGGTATGTGACTCGGGAATTGATGAAAGAGAGACTCCCGTCGCCTGGCTTGGACTCTAAGGTGTTTCTGTGTGGGCCGCCGGGGATGGTGAATGCGTCGAAGAAGGCACTTATTGACTTGGGTTATGAAAAGCCCGGGGCGTCGGCCAAGATGTCGGACCAGATTTTTGCATTTTAGATAAGACAATCTTCTTTGTTTATATATAGCTTTTTGTATAGTCCCGCGCTCTCTGTAACAAAGACTACTGTCCTCATTCACAATGATATTAAGAGAATTGAAACAGCCAGTCTTTTTAATGTTTGCAGTGTGTCAATGGAGAAGCAGCCTTTTCTTCTCCCAGCATTTTCGTATCTCATGGCGATATACTCCGTATACCCCACCATCCCCACAACTTGCACCATTTCGCAAATAGCGAGCCAGTATTGATGCGCTACAGAGAAAGCCATTTCACTTCAACACGGAAGAACCAATCATATGCCTTGCCTCATCAAAGCTTCAGGTCTGCTTGCTGGAATGGATCCAGATATCAACCACTATGAGATCTTGTAGGGGACCTGATCTCCTGTCCTGCATTTGTCGCGTCGACTACAGAGGATCATGACACCAAAGTCCAAGCTCTTGATCTACTTTGGCGATTGAACGGCCGTGAAGGTCTTTTGGATAGTCGCGATATTGTTGAAATGCATGAGCTTGCGAGAGCGCTTGAAATGTGTACGGAAGAGGTGAGTTTGATGAGGTTTGGAAGCCTACAGCGGCGGCTGGGATACCAACGATTATCGAGAGGTTGCGAAAGAGCCTGGGTCAATTAAATATTAGTTAAAGCAATACGAGACATGGCATATTCTAGCAAGAATGAAGGCTTCATTCAGAAAGGTAGCACATTTACCCAGAGACTGGTAAGGACTCACAAAAGATTTATTACCATTTCTTGATAATAAACCCGCTATTTATAAATTTATATAATTTAACGCAATGCATGTTCTTTATTTCAACCTTACAAGAACTAGATACTACTTCAGTAATAGAAAAAATCATAAAGCTAATAGGGACCTCGTTTTTCATTATAGTGTTATTATAATACAATATCCAGTGACCTAAAGTCCTGTTGTTTAAGGGAAGTTCAGGGTAGTTCTCTTGCTCGTGTTGTGCTTGTGCTATAGAGATAGGTATATACTATAAATAGCAACCAGTTCTCTTAGCCAAGTTGGGTCAGTAAGCGAGGCCCCCAGTAAGGTTAAGACCGCAAGATGGAAGTGGTAAGAGAAGTCAGACACTGCATGCTAAGCTTTCTGGTGGTGGGAATGTGCTATTCTTCGAAGATTCTAAAGCCAGGACAGCCCCATATTTAGATGTGCCGAGGAGTGGAACCTTGAGGCTCAAGGCAAGGATGCTGTGGATCAGTTTCATGCGGTCAGATCTTGCTAGCGGAAGAAACGCGGAATTAATGCCATCGTTGCGTCATGACGGAGCCGCACAGAAAATTGCCATCTTAAGGCCATTGCGTGTGCAAGCAAATAGACACCTCGGTCGACCCACGTTTCATAGTGGTCGGTGTCGCCTTTCGGGGCTCGAACTTGAGGCAAGCTTAGCATCATCATAGTGTCCTGTATCTTCCGTCATGCCGTACCTCCCGGTCCCGATCGGAGGTGTCACGTACCGACAATCCGGATCTTTAGACCGGACATCGCCTCAAGTGTTGAACTACGTATGAGATGGATTGTATACAAAACCCATTCCAACTGGCCTCTTATTTGAGTCCCATACTATTGTACCTACTTCACATCACTTTCACAAACATTGATCTTTTTATACTATCTCTACTCCATTCAACATCTCACAGACGTTGCTCAACGATACCACCATGGGTGCTTTCACTCTTCCTTCAACTGACGGCCGCACAGTCGCTGTACTTGGTGGAGGCGTACTTGGGCGCCGTATCGCATGCGGATGGGCTGCAAGCGGATTCGACGTTGTCATTTGTGACCCAAGCCCTGAACAAAGGGCTGCCGCCGTGGAATACTGCAACTCGAGCATGTCCCTGTACTCCGACTCTGAAACAAGAGGAATCATCACAGCGGTTAAAGACCTTTCGGAAGCTGTTGCTAAGGCATGGCTCGTCATCGAAGCTGTCCCTGAGAAGCTTCCCCTCAAGATCTCAACCTTTGCAGACTTGGAGAAGCTCACCTCAAATGACACCATCCTATGCAGTAACTCGTCATCTTACAAGTCAAGAGAGATGATTGAGGGTCTGAAGCCAGAGACGAGACGACGAGTTTTGAACATGCACTATTACATGCCACCAGACTACCGTGTCGTCGAGCTCATGACCGACGGCTCGACGGACGAGAGCATCTTCCCATTCCTATATCAAAAGCTTGAAGAGATCAAGTTTCACCCCTATATCGCACAGAAAGAGTCAACTGGCTTCATCTATAACCGCCTCTGGGCTGCCATCAAGCGAGAGGTTCTTAACATCCTTGCCGAAGAGGTCTCTACTCCAGAGGAGATCGAGAAACTCTGGAGGGAGATGTGGTATGCTAAGGAGAAGGGACCTGTTGCTATGATGGACGCTGTTGGCCTTGATACTGTGTCCTTCATTGAACAACACTACATTGCTGAGCGTGGCTTGCCTGATACGCCTATCCAGTTTCTTCAGAAGTACATTGATGAAGGCAGATTGGGAGCCAAGTCTGACAAGGGAGGGCTGCTCCCTCCAAAGAAGCTTGTCGAGTCCGATCATGAAACCTCGCTCTACTTCTTAGACATTGGATTATCAAGCGGAAACGTAAAAGATTGTGCTTCAGCTGGTCGCGTGTTGCTGGGTTCCAATGATCCGAAGCCCATGAAGACACTCGTCTCAGGCCAGCGCATGCCTGATGGTATCGACATCTCGAAGTCCGCTGGGAAGCTGTTCTGGACTTGCATGGGCAACCCTTCGGCCAACGACGGTGCTGTCCTCAGCTGCAACCTCGATGGCACAGACCTTAAGGAGATTGTCCCCCAAGGCTTGGTTCATACACCAAAACAGCTGACTGTCGATAACACAAACTCGAAGCTGTACTTTGCTGATCGTGAGGGAATGAGGATCATGAGATGCAACTTTGATGGCTCTGAGCTCGAAACCCTCATCCAGACTGGTGACTGGCAGGTCGATGAGCATATGCTAGACCCTACGAGATGGTGTGTCGGCATCACGGTATCGGCTTCCACTGGCAAGTTTTACTGGACGCAGAAGGGGCCTTCCAAGGGAGGAAAGGGTCGTATTCTTCGGGCCAACATCAACTTCCAAGCGGGCGAAGATGCAAAGACCAGGACAGATATCGAGGTGCTGTTCCAGGGCTTACCAGAACCTATTGATTTGGAGGTCGACGAGGACGAGAACGTGCTCTACTGGACGGATCGAGGCGAGTTGCCGGATGGTAACACCATCAACCGTGCCAAGCTTGATGGAATTGCCAAGGTGACTCGCGATGTTGCAAGCAAGCCAGGCATTGAGTATGAGGTCCTTGCTCGGGGATTACACGAGGCCATTGGCATCAAGCTCGACTCAAAGAACCGTCGTATCTTTGCTACAGATTTGGGAGGCTCGGTGTACCAGTTTGATATGGATGGAAGTAAGAGGAAGAAGGTGTATGAAGGGTCTGGAGCGTTTGTTGGCATCACTGTGGCGTAGATACTGTATGAGTCTAGATTTTGACGTCCCGGAATTCGTCGAAGTAAGGTTGCAGTATCTTACTAGTATCGCATATAGAATATCCTTCTTTAGAAAATAGATTTTGACACTCGCTATATCTGCTCTAGTAATCTCTAAGGGCCCCGGCAGACTGCCAGTGGTTCCACTGACGTGAAGTTCAGACAGGCCTAGGAGCCATCGGCCTGGTGCGTAACACATGCATCAACAGGTTCCAATCATGAGTCATTGTAACTGAATCCAGTGCCGATTTCACCCGCCTACTACTCATCCTCACAAGTGTTGGTATTCCGCCTAAAGACGCGCGATACTACCAGCCATATCTTGCCAGGAGGCTTATCCTCACTAGCCCTGCGCACAAGCCACCACTGAAGCGTCATAGCCGCCATCGCACTATTCCATACAAACGCTACCATCATGCCCACTGAGAAAGAGAGTGAGGTGGATATATGTCTTGTTCCGCAAAGACTCATAACTTGGAAGTCGTCGATTCCGTCGGGCAGGGCGAAGCCCGAAAGCATGAGGACAGCCTGGCAAATGAAGATGTCGGTGTAGTTGACCATTTTGTGCACTCGGCGCCACCTCCTGCTTATAGAGATCTTTGGTCTGAGGTTGTTCTCGATGAGGTAGACCCCTACTGCCAGTGTTGCCAAAACTGCTGTGACCAAGCCAATGATCTGGAGTATATTTGGTCAGTACTGTTTTTACGATACGACATACCACTTACCCCGTGTTCTGTTCGAAAGTGGTCTGACGAACCCATCCCAGTAAGTCCGCATAGCAGGCCAATCGCCAGAAGAGGGAGGAAGAAGACGCAGAAAAGTATCTTCTGCCATTTTTCGATCCGAGCTTTAAACAGAGGTCGTTCAATGAGCTCACCAAGAGCGATTAGTGTCGAAAAGATCAGGATGATGGGGTATACGATAAAGAATGCGAGTGTCATGGCGGCCACTAAATCCCTCTTAGTAAGACACCGCGTACAAAGCGGACAACTTACCGTGTATACTTGTTAGTATAATCAGCATGGATTTCGAAAGTGTATTAACGTGATAGCTGTTCTTGGGAAAGTCGATCAGGTAGGTGTTGCCTGAGCTCGTGATGTTGATAGGGCATTTCGGAACCTGCATGTCGGACCGACGTGTCGATGTGAGATTTCTTTCCAGTTCTGTCCTTAGACCAGCGATGCCTCTGTTGAGCCAGCATGTTGAATGGCCTGTCAAGATGTCCAAGTTGTTTTGTAAGAAGTCGGTGACATAAAGCTGGTTCTGTGTTGTCCCAAAGCAATCTTGACGACGTGATTCTTCATCAGATCGCGGCACGTTGAAGTCTCGAGTTCTCGCCAATATGTTGATGCTCACACCGGTCTCACCATTTACATAGTCGAGATTGTGCGCGGCGACACTGTTGACTTGACCTGAGAGTGGTAATGGCACGGAACATGCCAGAAGAAACAGTTGTTGAAGGCGAGGTGTCATCTTGAGAACATGTGTCGACGACGATGGAGTAGGTTAAACGAAAAAAAGGAGTCACAACGGGAAATATATCTAATACTGAAGCCAAGGACGATGTAACCGCGCAAGGGGCTGATAAGTTTGGTTACGTTGCGCATGAAGACACGCGTTTAAAGTTAGATTGGAAGCTTAGACACTTTCCCGCGGAATGCCGAAGTGAGAGGCAGGACGACGTGGTAGAAGCTAAAATCGTGGCTAAAAATGTTTAGTCGTGCAGGGGTCTGAGGTATATAAGTTGGTCGCATCCTGATCCCGGCCTTCGAATTGACAAGGCCACATTTGACACTATTGCAGCTGGACAACAAAAATGGCGTAATAATATCGCGCTATCAATTTATGTTTCTTCTATTACTGAGACTGTTTACAGATTCTGGTGCACATTCGTACGTTTCAGAGCTACCTGGTCACTGCGCCCAAACATCCCCAGCATCAGAGGCAAAGGTATCATCGCCATGGCCAACACAGCCTGAAAGACGGTGGAGTCGTTCATGTTGCGAGGCGGGTCAGCACTCTCAGCAGCCTTCATGCCGTTATCGAGAATAATGAAGCAACCTCCAAGTAACTGACCGCCAGCCCAGGCGGTAGTGCTGGTGATCTCGGCACCCGCGGGGTATGAGAACTCTGTCAGAACCTCCAGGACAACAGGAACGATAGCAAGCGACGAGATACCGACGCAGCAGAGAACAGCGTACAGTGCACCGATCTCCTTTGTGCTTGGGACCCATACCAGAGCCAGATAGCAGAGTCCGCCGACAACTACTCCGCATTTGATGACGAGAACGAACTTCTTGGTTCGGTCGATGATGGGCGCCGTGATGGCTGAGAATATGAGACCTAGAACGATAAGGAGACCGCCTCCAATACCGGCTTCTGTATCTGAGAACCCGTAGGGCGTGACGATCTGGTTGATCAGGGACGTTGTGGCGACGAAGAGACCAGTGTAAACCCAGAAGGGAATTATAATCAGGTAACATTCCAACGATCGAATTAATATGCGTAAGGAGGGTAAAACCTTGGGCCGATTTGTATGGTCGATCGCAGATGGGCGAGTTGCTGGCGCGCCTGGAACAAAAAAGCCAGCAATGGCTACGGCGGAAGACTATGATGATGAGCTTCTGAACGATGTTCTCGGAAATAAGATCGGAAGGGTGAGACATACAATGATGGCAACGTATAAAACCACAGAAGAGATATCGCTCGGCTCATTCGTCCACAACGGAACGACGATGGATCCAATGGCAGCTCCAGTAGGATATGCAAGGCTCATAACAGCCGTCGCCGTCACGCGGCCTTTACTCGTGAACCACGTTTCAGAAAAACGCGTCGGGGCGCTCAGTACAAGAGACTGCGACATGCCCAAGAGAGCTTGTGCAACAGCGACGACGGCAACTTTATTACCATCAGCAGAATAAGATCCGGCATAACGGATCCAATTACCGATGAGGAGAAGTGCGCTGCCGGTGATTAGAGTAGGCCGAAGACCCCAGTCGAGAAGCTTGATGGTTATGAGGGTCATGGCGAAGTTTGCAAACACAAAGATGCTGCTTAGCCAGTTCACCATTGTTTCGTCTACTTTGTAGAAATTGGCGGTTGATGAAGTGACGGGCGCAAAGGTAAGCCACTGGAGGTGTGATTAGTAAACAATGCCTTCGTTGACGAGATGCAATTCTGTTCGGGAGAAGAAAAGCGAACGACATACCGACCAGCTAACCATGATGTTCAGCATTGTCAACACTACAAGTACGAACCAACGGATCTTGTATGTTCTGAAAGGCTGTTCAATACTACCACGCCTGACGGACGAGGTCGAATCGTCAGGGGCAAAGACCGTTGGAGAGTCACGGCTTTTCTTATTCATGTCACCCGTAGACTCAGTTGCTGGAGCTGCTTCAAACACAGAGTTCTGAGATGTTGATGCCATTTTTACTGTCTACTTGGTGGCGGTTCAACAAAATGTCAAGAGCTTAAATGGAAGGCTTCAAGGAAATCAGCGCAGAGGGAGCGCGCGACTTGACTGGTATCTCTATCTATTTCATTACAGATGCAAACACGTATCATTGTGATACCTGAGTCAGGCAAAGATCAATCGCTGCCCCTATGTACCCCGCAAAGACGTTGCTTTATCTTAGATATGCCGAGATCGACAATCAAGTCTAGTCTAAGGTGTTTATCACAGAACGGCCCGCGGGTCGCGAGGCGCGGTTGCGCGGGCCGCCTCGTTTCCCCGCCTCATTTTCTCAACATTAAGTCGATTGCGCATTGATCAGCCACGATGATCTCCTCCGACACTCCGCTCGTATTGAGTTTCACGTTGTACTCTACACCGACTTTATCGCAGTCAAGCATCAAACGTTTACCCATCATCACCCAATGAGAGGAAATGGCTGAGGAGCATTCCCCAGAGTCGGTTGGTCGAGTGGTAAGACCTCATACCCAGGCTGGATAGTCAAGGTCGAGAATCACCATCTAATACTGGCTTTCATGTTGGCCTAGTGCGACCGATGCCGTGTTCGAAAGGTAGGCTGTGCCCCTATCAACGTCTGTACAGTGACTAAAATTGAAGGGATAATAAGATCCGCTGCGATAGATTATTCCCGTGCTCCAATTGCCGAACAGTCCAAAAGGCCTGTAGCTTGGTCGGATCCACGCAAGGGATACGGCAATCTAAACAAAGAGTCTTCATCTCCTCACAGTAGTAAGTCTCTCCACCAACTGTCTATTAACCAGAATAAAGCGCAATTTGATTGACTTTAGTGAACAAAAGCGAACAAGAGATAGATCGCATAGAGAACCGTCTTGAAAGTATCGAACAGCTCTTGCGCAGGGCGTTCGATGAAGAACCCAGCAGCAGAAGTGTTCCAAGACCTCCCGCATCGTTACCCACAGACTCACTCAATGTTTCCCAAGACTTTGGAGACAGCATCATCAATGGACCGAGCCATGTTGAGCCAGAGATGGCTTTGGAGGGCAGCAGCTCTATGAAGGCTGCTACAGTATACGCGAGCGACTTCTTCCAGACTGTGCTTGGACGGTCGCCTGCCGCTGATACAAGCACGCGCGTGAACGCTGCATTGTCGTCGCTGAAACAGATGATCGAGATCAACAGCTACCGCTCCATGGCGGATCGAACGCCAAGTCGAAGAGAGATTCAGAACGATGGAATACGAGACCTGGCAATGCCGCCTCTGCAGTCAGTCCTCACCATTCTTCGAGAATTGAAAGGTAATTTTATCGTCAGTCAAATCTCACATGATGTGTAGGGCTGACAAGTTAGCAGAAACAAAATTGGCCACGCTGACCGTAGTCACTCTCTTCATCTCCAAGGACAGACTTATCGACTGTTGCCGAGAGATTTATTTCGCAGTCGACAATTTCTCACTTCCGACATTCCTGATCGCCAACGCAACCCTTCGTTATCTATTTCAGGAAAAGGCTCAGGCGTCACAGGATCCGTTATCTCGCGAAGAGTATCGTAAGCTCTCTCAACTGTGTCGAGATAACCTCGAGGCGGCAATGCACAAGTTCAGCGTTCTCGCGCCACCCAGCCTAGAGAACGTAGAGGCTTTCCTCTTAGGAGTAAGTCTCCACATGCTACTACACAAATTCGAGATTGATGCTAAGTCTATGCAATTAGGCCATCTATGCCATAGAGGTGTCACAACCAATGCTTGCCTGGCAGCTCGTATCTGGCGCGGGAGGGATTTGCCAGACTCTTGGCTGGCACCAACTCGTTCCCAACAGCGATAGCACCACTGATCGAAAGATATCTCTCTTCTGGCTGACTTACCTCCTTGATAAAGGACTCTCGTTACGACTCGGTCGACCGGCTGTTATACACGATGGCGAGATTACGCTGCCGGAAAGATTTGACAAGGCAGATGTGCCGGGCGGATGGAGGGATCTGTTTACTCAATGGATTCGACATTCTAGACTTGTTGGTCGGGCTTACCAAGATCTATATAGTCCATCAGCCCATCGGAAGTCACCACAAGAGCGTGGAGAGCGTGCAAGGATCTTGATGGCGGCCCTGAAACGGATCATGGATGGCTCGCTAATGCCACTTGGACAGGCGCATCTGATGGAACATAACACTGGGAGCTTTGGGTCGGCACCTAATAGAATGGTCAAGACGGTTCTGAAGGCTGATGAGGTATGGTACTGGACGACTCTAACATTTATACGAAGGGCTGTTCCTTCAACGGAAGGCGGGAATCGTGCTGTTAGTCCTGCGCGTCTGGAATCAGCGAGGATGGCGTTTGAAGCACATGGGGAGTGCATGAGGATGACTGACCCTAGCTCAGAGACAAAGGCTCTATATTTGCTATGGTACTACCATCTCTGTGTCGCGTATTGGAAGACTACTAAAAGATGCTCTGTATGTAGGACTATTATATACACCCCATTCGTACCACTGATCGTGGTATTCTGTAACGTCATCGAGACCTCCAACCCAGAAGACATTCGGATAATTGGAGAGTTCTGCGAGTCAATAAAGCCATTATGCGGCATTTTTGAGGCAAACCAAGAGCTACACGATCTTTGCCAAGTCCTTTATAACCTGGCGGTCTCATACGTCGAAGCGAAAGCGCAAAGCCAAGGGGTTCCCGATAAAATGGTCGAGGATGGGTTTGATGCTCAGTCGAACGGCAGGCAGGGTGCAGTATCGTTTAGTAGCAGCTATTTCGATACCTTTTCTGCGGGATCGGGTATTCCGGCGCCTCAACTGAATGATCATGTTGCACAGGTTAGGGACTGGATATCGGGCAATATGCATTGGATGGATGTATCGCAAGAAGACTTCTCAGAGTTCTTAGCCCAGTTATCATAGTTTAAGCGCAAGATGAATGAAGAATTTGCATTATATAAGTTATCTGTGGTCCTGAAATGCTCAGGGAAAGTCGAATTTGATCCTCGCCAATTAAGCCGTGAGAAGACACTGATCGCAGGGTGTTGGGATGTAGGCTGGAACATTGGAAGTTTTCCCTATTTCCGGCTCTCCATAAATAATAAACTCCACTATAACATCTACATTTAAACATGCAGTTGCTCTAGCGTTCAAAAGTGACAGGTTATGAAGACATAATGTACCTAGAGAGGGATATAGGTCGAGTGAGGAGGGTGGGGAAACATCTGAGATGTAAAATAGCTACAGCACCATTGCTTAATCTAACCTGAATTAACGTGGTAGAAGCACCCAAGCCCAAAAAAGCCCTTCATCGGCAGCAAACCTCCTGTTCATTCCCGTTACTAACACCGTTGGCGGGGACCAGCACACTCTTGTTGACAGCCTGGGTACTAGGGGGCACGTCAAGAGCAGGATTGCGGTCAAAGAAGTCAGCCGGTTTCAGCGCAACAGTGATAGCCTCCGCAGGCATAACCGGGTAATCCTCCACCCTCGGGTTATGCGTAAGTCCATACGTCACCCACGCGACTAGATCTTCGCCACGGACATTATCATTCCGCGCCGCGTAGTCCGCCACACCATCCTTCTCTATCATGCTCTGGTTCGTCCACTTTCCTCCGGCCCAGAAATCCTCATCCTTATAGCGCGTTACCCACATGTGATGCTCTGCGAAGCGAGCGCATTTGCGCACGAGATAGGCTTGATCGGCCATGAGGAGCTGTGCTGGTGGGGCTATGACCTTGTAGCCAACTGGGTTCTTGGAGATGGGGTTGAGATTCTTCTCGTTGACGATCTTGAAGACCCGGGCCTTCTGTGGGTCGAAATCCAGGGCGCAGCTCTTTTCGACAAACGTCTTGTGCAGTTTCCAAGCGTTGCCGTAGGGATTCTCCTCGGACATGGGCAGTCCGATGGAGTCTTCCTGCCGAGAGTATTCTCAAGGCCCTCGATCATAGGGTCAATACGCAGGCTGAAGAGATGCTGGTGGTTGGCGGCTAGAACACCTGGAGATACGACGTTACCCCAGTGGCTTGTCTTTCCCTCGTCGATGAGACTGGTAGCGAGAATTCCAGTGGCTCTGGTCTCGAATTCGATTGTTCCGTTTTGCCAGAAGTGCCAGGAGAATGCTTAGAAGGGAACTTTCTTCGCAATGGGACAATGACATACCTGTTCGTGTAGACAGATCACGTTGGGAGCTTGGTAAGGCTTTCCGTCGGAAGCAGTGAGCAAGGCATCGAAGTAACTGATACGCCCCAGGCAATCACAACCGAGCTTCAGGTTATTGGCTGTCAAGCCTGCACCAGCATCACCGAGATCAAAAGCTTGTCGACGATGGTAGGGATATCTGGGGTCTGTTGAATAACGGTTAGTCAAAGCTCACCAGTCTTCAGGGCTTTTCTTACCTCCGTATGGCACGGTCATCTCGCTCATGCTCAAACGATAAAAGGTCTTTCGTCCATCATACCTAACATCATGAATAGTCATGCCCTCTCGCCAATTGAAGCCAATACGGAACCGCCACTTCTGCCAAGAGATAGAGTTTCCATCTTGCACAGTGTAACTGGGACCTTCAGGCTGCTGAACAACAAGAGGCTTGAGACCATCTCGCAGCTTGACGGTCAGAAGAGCTGGGTGATACTCGTTCTCAACGCAGTGTGCAAGAGGGGCCTCTGGTGCGGTATGAATGGCCGCTCCGTCCTCCTTGCCGCCCGTTGGCAGAGCGTCGATTCGAGTGAGTTTCAGATCGACAGAGTCAATGACGGGGGAAATGGGAAGTGGGTAAGAGTACATCTTATTTTCCAGGTGGTTGTGTGGGGCTCTAGCATAAAGCATAGCCTGGACCAGTCTCGGGGTCTCAAGCGAAGAGTCCTTGTCTGTGCCGAAGGGCCAAGTGTCGCATTGGACTGTCACGTTGGGGTCCAGACCCAACTTCTTGATAGCCTCCAGGATCTCGGGGTGAGATAGAATGGCATAGTTGAATGTAATGACCTCATCTCTGTAAATCTAGGTCAGCTTTGTCTCATACACGAAACAAGTGATACGAACCTGTCGAAGCCGGCATGATCACCAGGCTTGGATAAGGTCGACTTAACCTCGGTTTCAGTGTCCAGACTGACAATGCTTTCGGTAAAACCTGGCTTACCAGGAAAGGTATAGAGGACCTCGGCACATCTAGGCACGAAAGGGCGGGCAGGGACAGGAACGCCGTTGCTCTCAGCATCCAAGTACGGAAGTAGAAGCGACTTGGGGGGTTCGGAAAGTGTCGTGTGCTTGAACCTGACCTCCTCTTTACCTTGGAGCTTCTCCTTGACGAGTCCTCTCACTATGTCTGCAGCTTTGAGCATCTCCTCCTTGCTCAACGCGTGGAGGGGATGCGTGCGAGGGCCTTGAACAGTCATGTTGTCTCTATTGTTCGTCTTAAGTGTTGAATTGCTGCGTCTTAACAATTGAAACTGTTCAAGACGCTGTATTTATCTTATGCATCCTGTAGCATCCCGCATTCAACGTTTGCTTCGGAGCCTTATCCGTAGGCTACCTAGCTCCAGTATCACCTGAACACATCGTGAGTAGCACAGAGTAGCTGCCCGCAAGCTATCATCTCCCGCGGACACCGATTGAATGATACTCGAGGATTGCGGCCCGCGGCGTAGGTATTCGTATTCCATCCACTGTTCACTGCTTCGTATCTTCTGAAGCCCGTTTGCTGTGCGGCCCGCGGGGCGATGCATTGCGTATCGAGCCTTATCTGCGTCCACTAAAGTTTCTTACTTACTGAGGTTAGCTGGGCTACTACCCCGCAGTCGACTGGCTGAGGAACGCCCGCGCGAGGGTCGTGTGCCTGAATCCTGATACATACAGTTGTTACCGATCCGCCGAGGCAAGGTTGTAGCCAGTCGTAACGACGCCTTTGTAAATGTAATGTTCCTTGTTTCTATGTATGGTCTAACCGTTGATGTCTCTTCTGATGTATGGCGTGTCTTTCCTGCTAGACCAGAACCGCGGAAACGACTGACGAGTCGCATGATGATATGCCAGTTTTGACCTTCAAATTGCAAGGCATGGCTCTTATTTTGCAGTTGGAGGTCTTTAACGGGAGGTGATCGAATTCCCGGTGGTGAACTAAACATAATGGCAATTCACCTATTTGCAGTGCTAGAGCAAGGATTCTGAAACAGACTCGTAGAAAGCTAAACAATAACCATTCCATCTCATTACCTAGATATCATGTCAAAAGTAGCTCGTAAACAGTTAATTGATGAATCCCTGGAGCCTCATCTCAATCTCCGTCCAGCGCCAAAGCTCCTCCGCCATCTTCGCATCCTGCGCAGCTGCACTCGTCTTGCCAATGATACCGACAGGCTTCAAATACTCTCCACTCATATCCCGTTGAAAATCTGGGCTCGCGGCTGCAAACAGAGACGTATACGCCGCAGTCTCAAGTGGACTGTAGAGTCTGAACAGGCGCATCACAGGGATGAGTAATTGCCAAGCCCACGAGCTGGTGGCTTTTGTGCCTAGACCACTTTGGCATCCGTTTCATCAGGACGCGTCAAAGAATACGTTATGGATACACAGACTCACGTGTCAATTGTGCCGGGATGTAGACTGGCGGTCCAAGTCTCTTCCTTTCCGTCATTGTCAGTTGACGGGCCATATCTGCGATGTAGTTCTTTGGCATGCAGGATATTGGCTAGCTTGGACATGCCGTATCGCGAGAATGCGCTGCCGTTGGTTTGGTTTATATCGTTGAAATCGATTCCTACCGAGGGAGCAAACACGAGATGGCCGTCGGAGCTGACATTGACGATTCGGACGGTTCCAGGCCTGGTCAATCGCGCAGTCCCGGTGATGATAGGTAATAGAGTGTAGGTTAGAAGCCAGTGGGAAAGATAGTTTGTCTAAATGGCGTATTAGTTCCAGACCGTGGCCTTTCTCAAGTCATACTGACCTGAAATTGAGCTTCGTACTGATCAACAGATTCCTCGTATGGTGTTGCCATTATACCCGCGTTATTCACCAGACCGTGGAGCCTTGATTCTTTTCTAAGCACGTTATCAATAAACCTCAACCATGATCGCGATGGGCCAAATTGGACTGGAATACTTACTGTGCAAACTCCTCAGCCGCGGCCTTGACAGTCTTCAAATTCATCATGTCCATTACTAAGACGGATATATCTGCGTCAGGATTTTGACTTTTGATCTCGGCGATTGCAGCGTTGGCTTTGGCCTCGAATCGTGCGCACATGTACACCTTTGACTTATGAGCTGCCAATTCCACCACGGTGTTGAAACCGCTGGTTCACTTGTTAGCCAAGTCTCACTTCTCCAGCTTGAACATGGCGGGATTCATAGTTAACATACATTCCGGCATTGATTGATTGATACTTAAAGCTTATGACGCCTCAGCTAGGCATATCAAGCCACCACATTGCCGCCAGTTACAATGTAGACTTGTCCTGATAGATCAGGGAGCGATTGTGGTGTAAACGTCATTGCGGATGTAAGTCGGTGCTTGGATATGGCTTTGTGTTGTTGCGGTAGACATGTGTACGGTGAGATGCTGCTAGTTCTTTAACATTAAGAACATGAGTCGGCTCGGGCCCGCGGATTCCATATTTCCCCTGAGCTAAAAGTGGACAAGATGTGCATAACCCCAGGAATTACCTACAAATAGCACCTCTAAAAGCTCTACATAACGTAATATTAAAAGGGTACATTATAGCTAGTTTGCGACTGTTATTATCGATAAGGAGGAAAATTGTTGAACTGGCGATATTATAGAGTGGTGTTACTTTTGATCTTTAATTGTCTTTTAATTATTACAATTCTCTACTTCATGGCTGCAATACAGCTCATTAGTTTTAATAAGGACAGATTTCAGGCTTTTGACATATATAAAATAGCCTATAATATCCCCTATATAACTAGACGCGAACCAATATCTTGACCTCCGTGTCCTTGTGGTTAATCAGCGCTTTCAAGCCCTTTTCCTCAATGTCCTCCATCTCGATCAAACTAGTAATCATTGGCTCCGGTTTGAGGTCACCTATCCTCGTCAGCAATCTGCCACCCAACAGTCACAAATAAAAAGCCTTACCGCCTGCAAGAGCGTCGATAACCGCCTGAAATACCGATGCAGTATAGGTCGCCGCGCCTTTGAAAGTCCTCTCATTCAGCATGAAATAGTTGGGCGAGATGGTCACCTCAGTAGACCAGATGGCGACATTTACGATGACGGCCCGGGGTCTAGACGCCGCGAGTGCAGTTTCTAGAGTGCTCTGCATGCCTGCGCAGTCAAAGACTACTTGAACGCCTTCTCCTCCGCAAAGCTTTTTGCACTATTCACCTACATTCGTCTTGGTGGGGTCTAAAACAGTGGTGGCACCGAACTCGGTTGCGAATTCTCTCCGTTTGTCTGCAGTCTCAGTAACAATTATCTGACTTGCGCCTTTGCTCTTCAAGACCTGCAGAATGGCCAGGCCAATTGGGCCAGCACCGAGGATGAGAGCTGTGTCGCCAGGTTTAAAGTCGCTCTGCTGCACAGCGTTCCAAGCTACCGCTAAAGGTTCGATGAGTGCTTGCACTGTTAGTGGTGTATCGTCAGAGTAAAGGATAGGTCTGCATACCGGCAACCTGCAAAGGTACGTTATCGGGAATCTTGAAGACAGAATATCGCGGCACAGTTGTGTAGGTGGCCAGCCCCCCTCCAATGCCTGTCATAGGGTCAGCCACAGAACCGCGGTGCAAGTCTGTTCAATTACATACCACTCAGCCCGATGAAGCCGGAATTAGTGCAGCAATTGGTCAGACCCCTCTGACAAGAACCGCATGTTCCGTCAAAAATAATGGGCTGGACAACTACTCTGTCTCCAGGCTTAAGGTCATCAACCTCATCACCGACGTCGGAAACAACACCGCTGTACTCATGGCCAATAATGCCTGGGGCACATTTGCCAGTCACAGGGTGAGGTGTTGTTGGAATCAGCAGAGCGCCCTCAAGATATTCATGTAGATCTATATCATGTTAGTAACCACATTAACCAGGTGTGTTGGTGTCTACCTGTTCCACAGATTCCAACAAAAGCCGGTTTCAGCTGTGTTTTGAAGTCAATATCGTCATATTCTTAGCATTCCTTTAGGGATGGGGACAACTGACCTGAACATCTTTGGGACCAGGCTTTGGGACATTGATTTTCTCGATTCTGATGTCCCCCTTGCCGTGGTACACGACCGCCTGCATTGTGTCTGCCATATTGTTAATTCTTTTCTTTCCGAAGCCAAACTTATACAAATTCAATTCTAAGAAGTAAACTCATAAAGGTCCATCTAGTTCGCAACCGAGCTGCAGCGTGTATCAGCGCAGTATATGACTCTTCTGATAATACCAAGGCGACACTTGCCGCTTGCAAAGATCCAGCTCCGCTGTTTCCCCATGGGGTTGCTGTTCGGCCTCACCGATCTCTCCGCATGATTTGTCGCCCCGCGGCGCGACACACCCGCGGAGCACCGAGTACCCTAGATCAACAAACTTTAGGTGTAGAGTAACATGTTGATGGCCACAGTCAGGTGGGTTCTCAAGGCATAATGCATTGCCGGGAGTATGAGTCCTGGGTCATTCTATCCGATTCTAGCCAAGTAGTCAGGGACCATCGCTCGCTTCACCCAAGTTTTAACATTCTCATATAATACTATATACAGTAAAGAATCAAGACATCACGTCACTCAATATCATTTTCAATCAACTGCCACAACCCTCTATAGCCATCCTTCTATCTTCAAGATGTCTACCCAAGCGCACTCTAAGCCTCGGAAGCTGAGGATTATTCATGTCGGCGCTGGAGCTTCGGGTCTGATGACTGCTTACAAGGCCGAGCGCATGCTTCAGAACTATGAGCTTGTCCTCTATGATAAGTGAGCTTAGACCCTCTTTTAGCTTAGATGTAGGTTCTGACGTGCTTTGTCCAGAAACCCAGTCATAGGTGGAACGTGGTATGAGAACCGCTACCGAGGTAAAACAAGAACGCTTCTCTTACCAAAGCCCTTCAAGGCTAACATTTCAGGATGTGCTTGTGACATACCTGCGCATATTTATACGTACTCCTTTGAACCAAACACGGAATGGTCTCGCTACTACGCAAACTCTGCCGAGATTTATAAGTATTTCATCAGATTTGCGAAGAAGTATGATCTCGAGAAGTATGCCCAGCTACGAACCACAGTCATCAGCGCGGCGTGGGATGATACTGAGGGGAAATGTAAGTTATAGAACTACTTGCACTAACTTAGACATGCTGACACCTCTGGGAGGGGCGGTTAAGCTAAGCCAGGATGGCAAGGAAAGAATGGACTATTGCGATGTATTGATGAATGGATCGGGAGTTGTTAACAAGATAAAATGTAAGTACATCTTGATCCAACGCCTGCTACCATGTCGATTCTCACAGCCCAGCAGGGCCCGACATTCCGGGCCAAACCTCCTACAACAGCACCATCGCTCATAGCGCGACTTGGGACCCCAAGATCACTTGGGAAGGCAAACGGGTTACACTCATCGGAACAGGCTCAAGCTCTATTCAGATGCTACCAGAGCTTGCAAAAGGTCCGTTCCTCAGAACTGCGGCTTTGTTCGACACTAACGTCAAACCGTTCTAGGATCAAAGAGCCTTCATGTCTTTGCCAGAAACTCCGTTTGGATCGTCCCTTCACTGGGAACAGATCTCAGCAAGGCTAACAAGGACGGCCAAAGTCCTTCTGAGGAGCCAGGCACCCAGATCTACTTCGAAATGGATAAGGATAAGTTTCAAAAAAACCCTACAACACATCTAAAGTATCGCAAAGGTCTTAAGGCAACCCTAACACGTAACTTTCCATTCTTTCTTAGGGATTCTCCTATAAGTCAGTGGGCTACTACTGCTATCAAGCAGGATATGCTCAGGAAGCTTGAGAAAGCCGCTAAGGAGCTGAAACAGAAGCTCATTCCGTCATGGTCTCCCGGATGTCGCAGAATCACAGTGAGTGAATCCAGATCATTGATTGAAAAGTTTGTTGAGATGGACTTTGCAGCCTAGTAACGAGTATCTAGAGAGTTTGGTCCAGGACCGTAAGTATCAGCGCTATCTGCATGTATGATGCTAACCATATACCAGACGTCAAGGTGATCTTTAAAGGCATCTCGAAATTCACACCCACAGGTCTATTTACAAGCGAAGGCAAGAAGTTCGATTTTGACCTCATTGCGTGTGCTACAGGCTTTAACATCTCATATACCCCTCATTCATAAGTACAGACCACTTTTACAGGACAAGTCTCTCGTCTCAGCAGCGTCACTAAAATGATTTAGCCAAGTAACCGGTATCGATAGAGTCACAATAAAGGAAGAATAGTCAGTGGTATGTGAAGCCCGACGCGCTTCATGTGGCGGAAAGATAACAACTTACTGATTCAGCGTCACCAGAACCCAAACATTTATCTTAGTATCACTGGTCCCAAGTTCCCCAACTACTTTGTCATCAATAGACCAACCGGCAACTGGGGTCAGGGGTGTGTGCTTCCTTCAGTAAGTCAAAGCCCTATGCCCTAAGTATTATTAAACCTTAGATCTAACCTCTACCCAAAACTAGCATGAGGTCCAGATTGAGTATGCCATGCAATGCTGCATCAAGATCCAGATTAAAGGCATCAAGGCCATGGAGGTGGAGCAACTACCCACCACACAATAGAACGAACGCCTCGACAACTGGCACAACAAGTACTCCGTCTGGGCTGGGGACTGCCGTTCTTGGTACAAGGCGAACAGGACGGATAGACGGGTGTATATCTGGCCTGGTAGCATGCTTCATCTGCTCAAGACTATCAAGACGCCGAGGTTCAAGGACTTCGATATGACCTACAGAACCGACAATTTGTGGGATTTCTTGGGCAATAGACGCACTCAGATTGAAGAGTTGGCTGAGGAGGGGGTTGATGTTGATCTTGCTCCGTTTATCCGAGACCAGGATGTTCCCTAGTCGATTGATAATCATCATACCCTTGCAGCAGCTGAGGTCGTGAGCATAAGCTTTGAGCGTCATGACACATTATTTTGGTATTGGTCGAGATCTTAGATACGCAAAGTTTATCTCAAAAGCCGCCTAAAAGAGATTTAGTATTAAAACCCTTCAAAATTTCCTGGAGCTTAGAATCCAATATCAAGCTTTGTCCAACTCTATCGAGGCAGTCTTAATAACCTCATGAATATCATAATCCCAAATCGTAGGTAGCGTCTCTTTCAACTCCTCAAATACCCAACTAAAATCACTACCAAGCTCAGTTTGACGTTCGAATAGTTAACCTGCTCGTCTAGACTTCTAAACGACCCAGTAAGCTCTTTCTCGTCTACTTTAGTCAAAGGCAGAGAACGCAGCTTCAATATCGGATCCTACTCGGACTCTGTCATGCGCCAGTATAGATGCCAAGACAGCAGCATCTTCAATACATAATCCTGCTCCCGCGCCATGATGTGGTGATGAAGCATGTGCTGCGTCTCCAATGATACATACACGGCTTTTGGCAAAATTCGGAACTGGATTATCGCCTAGATCGAAGATAGCCCACTGTCCAATATTAGCAAACATGCTAGTGGTCTTGGCACACGTTGGATGTGTACTCACGCGGTCAAGCCTCTCAGTATTGCCGAGGATCTTAAGCACAGATGGTCGGAAGCCTTCGAAATCATGGAGAAGATCCTCTTTGGTGGCCGGAAGAACCAGCTGGCTTTCACTTGGCCAGTCGTCGGAACTTGAACAATATGCCACAACATTTAATATCGTCCCGTGAGCGACCGGATAGCTCAAAATATGCTTGTCCTTTCCAAGCTGTTCGTTTCGCAAGTGAAATTAGACTCAATCCCATAATTGGGACATGGAATATGGAGGAGAACTTACCCACATGGTTGCATTGAGAGCTCTCTCCTCCCCCAACACCTCAACTGCCTGTGGAACGGGTATCATTCCTCTATAGGCATATTTGTGTGTGTATGAGCACTTTGACGACGGGTGATCAGCACCAACCAGAATTTCTCGAACTTTAGATTTGATGCCGTCACAGCCAACAACAGCGTCAGCTTCCTCGATTGTCTCATCCTGGAAAACAAGGCGGACTCCGCCAGTACTACCCTCCTCCACTGCTTGAAGTTGCTTGTTGAATCGGACTACATGGCCAGGCAGGAGCTTGAGAAGTTCATTTACAAAGGCGCCTCTGTGGCAGCCCTGCAGTCCCGTGCGATTCTCAACGTGGAACAGAGGAGACTCGTTAGTGGCCCCATCAATGCCGTCAAAGAACTCAAACAAGACGCTTTTCTTGGACTCCCAGGTGTTGCCATTGGCCACCTTTTTGAATGCATTATGCACGCTTGGATCACAAGCTTTCATGGCATCTTGTGCATTGGGACTTATTCCCAGGCCGGCACCTATGTCGCTGAAGGCGGGCGCTCTCTCGTATATTTTGCAGGAAATATCTCTTTTAAGAAGCGAGATCGCGAGGACAATTCCAGCGATACCGCCGCCAATGATGGCGATCTGAAAATCTTTCTGACCTCGGGTCATGATTCAAGATGGAATAAAAAACTTGAGGTTAATTAGAAGAAAGGCATGCCCATGAGTTGTTGAACGTCATGGTCTTTATAGTACACTATTCCATGGTATGCCGAAAGCGGTATTTATATGCGCATAGGGATCCAACTAAGCAAGAACTTACTGTGATTTGCCATTATTCATCAAACTCGATGTTGCTTTGACTTCCATGTTTCATATGCTGATTGCGAACTACCGTCATGCCGTGGCTTCCGAGTTTAGCGGGCGCAACCTCGTTACAGTAGATCACCGGCCGGTATGGGATACAGCCCCGGAATTGAATTCCGTCTAATTCCGACTAGGTCATATAACTTTGGGTAGAAGCATTATTACATGTTTATCATCTAAGTTGGGAGCCTAAAGCTTAACCTTGTCGCAAGCAATCATTCAAGTGCTAGGGCAATACATTATATAGCGATTGGAGGTTACGGGCCCAGCTTTTTGCCCGGTGCCGCTATGACCCGGGGCACCAACGGACTCCGAATTCGTACAGCAGCCTCCAGAGTGCAGATCACTCTCTGATGCCATTCAGGTGGAAATATGACTGCCGCAATGCCATTTGTTGAGTTTGAAGTTTCCCGCGTATTCAACAAAAATTATCGCGTCCCTCGGCATTTTCCATCTACTGGTACAGACTTATCGGAAAGCGAGGCGTAAGTCTGTGAGTATTGCTACCCAATACACGTTGATCCGAAACCTTGCATGTTTATAGTAAAATCTTCATAGCGTGTCTATTGGGGTGTATTTCAGGCAGCAAACGGTATGACCCTTTCAATCGGCCCCATAACTCTTCTCAATCTACCTGGCGGAGCGTGATCCGGAGACAGCCCAGCATACGCTCTGGAGTCTGCAACAGCGCGGAGGAGCAAAGATACTGCGCTTCAAATATCGAAGAACCTATTCTAACCCTATAGATAAGTATTTAGAACCTTCACTCCTTCTTCCCACTCGCCGGACTGAATCAGATTTATCTCACTCCAAAAACCATGTTCTGCCCCTTCAAGCTCCGTGTATCGCAACTTGGCCTTGGGATTAAGCTCTCGAAGCTTGGCAACGAACTTTCTACTCCCTTCGATCGGGACTTCACTATCATCATTTCCATGATGCAACCAGATGAAAGGAAGCTCCAGCGCCAATTGAGGGTTGTCCTCCAGGCATTCTATCGGAAACAGACTTCGGTGGTCGCCGAAGAAGCTGGTGTATGTACCGTGCTGCACCATTGCAATTGGCAGATTTGAGATTGCTCTGATTGTTGGCTGAGGGCCGTCTGGAAGCTGCTTGAGATGCTGAGACGCAAGTTCGTAATCGATTTGTGGATATTGGCCCATTTGCTTCGGGTAGGCTTTGCAGAAATGGTCGCTTCGCATGTCAATCATGGGGTAACTTGCGATAACAGCGTGGAATGCAGTTGGATGACGCAAGGCCAGTTGAATTGCGAGGTAGCCACCTGGAAAGCAGATTATTGTCAACGCTCAGTCTCTAGCCTCGACGAAAAGAGACTACTAACCTGCACTCTCGCCGGCCACCAAGACATTACTCAAGTCTGCGCTGCTCTTCCCATTCGTCATTGTTCTAATAGCCTTACTCAAGCTGCTCTGAACCCAGGTCCATACATCATCGATATCTTGCAGGATCTCAACTCCGTTACTCTCTGGGAGTAGTCGATAGTCGCAAGACACCAGAATCGCGTTGCTCTCAAGAGCATATTCAATGATCCTGGGTGGTGTAAGTTGAGGGTCGTCACGACTGCCGTAGACAAGAAAGCCACCATGAAATCGGATAAGGACTGGGCGGTCGCCAGATGGCAAGCTCTTGGGAATAAATAGATTAAGAAGAATAGATTGTCCCTTAATCACCTTATAAGTGAAGGTTGCGACGTTAAACTCGTTGATAGGGAGGACATGGTCAGACGCCATTACTGCTGTTTATTGTTTGGGTCGACGATGGATATTTGGAACACATCGGTGTGAACATCTACATTCTGATCCTTCGGACAAAGACATTTAGTACCCGTGACCCTTTGTTGTTGTGAGGGCGGGCCGCGGACTCGTGACTTTTGCTCTAATCAGAGACTGCCGGTACGGACTTTAACAATTATCTGCAGATCAGTCATTGGTGTACCACTTGGTGCTTTTAGCTGAGGCGAGACTGCCGACTCACAAGTCCCGGGTAGGTCGCTCCGCAACCCGGGCTTCCGCGGCGTCCGTGGATCTGTCTCGATTGGCTACCCCGCGTTTGATGTTCACGAAGCTTCAGATGCCAACACGATTGAATCCTCGATAACTTGATTTATATACTTTGATGTTAAAAAGTTGATTTATTGCCTAAAGTTCAATAAAAATTGAATATCGTATAATCTAAATATATTTGAATTCATTGTATCCTCACAATGGCTGACTTGTACTCTTGGTCTTCTGTGTTATTGACCGCGCTAACGGTCATCCTCGTATGGTGGAGCAGCAGGAAACAATATGATCCTGTAAGTCTCTTCGGGCAAAGGGCCCTTCATGAGAATGGATGATTATCATGCTAGAAACAAAGCGCTAATATCTTGACACTAGAAACCTTCTCTCTCACAAAATAACCATCACCACCATCAAGAGTTGCCAAGCGATTACAATGATATTCAGCCATTGCAAGACTTTGACTTGAACAAAGCCGAACCAGTGCAGACACGACCATGGAAACCCAAGTATCACCTCACCATGGGCCTTGAGAAGTGCACTTTCTCTGACATTATACCTATTGACAGAACCTTAGAAGACAGACTTGCTCTTCGACGCAAGATTGTTACTGAACATTCCAATATGGTCATTGCTTCTGAATCATGCTCGGAGGCTTCTGTCAAGGAGTTTTACGAGTGGGTGGTTAAAAAATACCTGCCACGACGTTTTCCGTCTCTTTACCGTTTGGAGGGGGATGTACTTGTCGGCCCAGCATCAACTAAACTCCCGCTCGACCCGCCCAATGATGTCGATAAAGTACTCCGCCTACTTGCTGAGAACATCGACGCGGAGTTGTTCTTTCTTAAGAGACAAGGCGACACTTACGTTGCAAAAGCACTCATTCTTTGCTATGCTTTCTCCTTCAACCCTTCTCTAAAATTGAACAAAACCTTGGCGGAGATTCATGGCCCTGTACCTGGATACAAGGAGAAACTTGAGAGGCCTATGAACCGCTACTTCACTTCCTTACCAAAAGGCAAAGTTGTGAAGCGACACAATTGGAACATTTCTATTGGCCGCGAGCTTTTTGTACCGAGGGAAAATCCATTGACGGTTTTGCCATTGTGGTTGATGGGTTGGATCAAGAGGGTTCTTGACTGGCTTGGTATCGAGGTGTTGAAGATGAAGAGGGCTGATTTGGACCCTGAGGAAATGAACGTTCGGTGTGAGAGGCAGACGCTTCATAGATTGATGGAGAATGATGACACGCTGGTGTTTGCTTTCAAGACGTATCAGTACCCGCTGAGGCAGATTCGGGACGAGGGAGGTGGATCGGCGTTGGCAGAAGCGATACGGGGGATTGATCGTGGCAGTGTGCCCCAGATAGCGTGGTACAAGGCTTCGGTGTACTGGGGACAAGCTGTTGTAAATTATCTTGATGAACATTCCAAGTAACCTGGAGAGAATTGTAAATAAACTTGAAGCGTTTGTCCAGCTTGAGATCAATGACAATCTGCACCCAGCGCATAGCAATCACATTCAGAAAACACTCTACGCTGTAACCTGTGTGACTTGAACAGTAGCAAAACTTCCGTAAGTCAGAGTAAGAACATTGCTTGAAGCTCTCGCATCAAACGTGTTCAGACCTGTAGCACTGCCGCGTCGGTGCACGCGCTTTGTTCATGATTGGTTTGACACTCAGGCTCAAACGCCATGGCAAACATACCTTCTGCCACTGCCAGCATGGGGGAAACCGCGATGTGTCCGTCTGACACTGCCAACGGTCAACGCTCAGTTCCAAATAGAACGAAAAGCAGCTGCCAGTGGTCCAGAGTCTTCACCCAAATCGTCCCAATAAATAGCTGGTCTGCTCGCTCTCTTTCCTTCTCTTTTCTTTTCCTCCTTCCAACTGATCATCGATCTTCACTTTCATCCTCAATCATCTTAACATCTTTCATCTATCATCTACCCTTCTTCATCAACATCAACCAACCATACCATCAACTTCACCAACTCATCAACTCACCATCAACCATCGATCATACCACCAGTCGTTGTCAACAGAGACATCCTCACGCTGAATCACAACAACATCTTCTCACCAAGAACTCAACATGATGTTCCTTGAGTTGACCGCTCCCCCTTCTCCCACTCCGGAGTTGGCTTCTAGTATCTCCCCCGAGGACAACAATATGGTTGCCCCAACCACTCCCACTCCCGCCTCCACGGAGACTACTAACACTACCTCCTCTGAGGTTGATATCAACAATATCGACCAGGTAAGCCTTCCATTCTCAACAAAGGATCATGAGCTAAAGGAACCCAAGGCGTTCGATCAAATGATTAGCCACCTCAGCGCAATGCGAGCCAAGGTTCAGGCTCTCGAGTCTGAGAATACCAAGCTCAAGGCTCAAGTCGAGTCCGAAAAGTCTTCCAACGAACAGCTCTCCAAGAACCTTTATGAGGCGAACAACAACTCGCGCGCCGCTGAACTCGAGGCGGCTACCAAGATCCAGGCTCTTGAGTTGAAGAACTGCGATCTCGAGGGTCAAGTCGAGTACGAGAAGTCCGTCAAGGAACACTACTCCACCAACCTTGAAGAGGCCAAGAACAACTGGCACTCTGCTCAGCTTGAGGCTACTGCCAAGGATGCCGAGCTTGGTCGTGTTCGCGAGCGCCTGCAACTTGTCCAAGCTCAGGCTGCCGAGCAGGAACAGCTCCATGCTATCAAGGAACAGAACATCGAGCTCCAGGCTCGCTTCCGCCTTCAGTTCATGCTGACTACACACCAGCACGTCCAAACCCTCAAGCATATGGTGCATGACTGGAAGATGCAGGTGGAGCAGAAGATTGACGAGGAATACGAGAAGAATAAACTCAAGGAGAACGACGCCGATGCTGCTCTCGACGCTGAGTACGAACGACTCAATGCTCTTATTGAAGGTCGCGAGTACATCATTGCCAACATCCAGAAAGGTAATGAAAAGTTTGTCGCTCGGATCAAGCACCTTCGCGAGGCTGAGAATGTTACTCTCATCGCCGACCTCACTGCCAACCGCTTCGAGGCTTTTTTGAATGAGCGCGTGAAGGTGGTCGCTCAGCTTGAGAAGGAGAAGCAGGACTATGTCGACTTGGTCAATGAAAACTAGGAGTTTGATAGCCAGAAGACAGACGACGTCACCGACGACTCGATTGAGATTCTCATTGAGAAGAAGGAAGTCACCAAGGCCGAGCGAAAGGCGGCTAAGAAAGCTGCGAAGAAGGCGGCCAAGAAGGCTAAGAAGGCTAATGCGAAGAAGTAAGGAGAGTGTCTTGGGATACCTGAGTGGAATTGTTCATGGCGTGGAGGAATGTGATTGACGCAAGGAATGGATGATCATGTGGCGATGCAGAAGTCATATGGAAGGAAGTCATTGTACCGATGCTTTGATCACGGACAGGTTAGGATTTTGATATTTTGTCTACCAGGTCATGGATGACCTCTGGTCTTGTCAGTAGCTACCTTATGAGTAGTTAGTTAAACCAAGCAAGTTTGCTGGTAACTGTTTCACTGTGACTTGCTGTACTTTTGTGAATGCGGCTGATAAATAAACCCGCCCTCTGCGGTCAATCTCCACAAGTGCTGTTGTGTCTAGCATTAGATGTCGATGGGTAGTAAACACACCATCTAGTCTGTATGTACGTGTCAAAACAATGGCGCCTAATAATGAATAGAATAAAAGTCTCTTTGAGTTACTTGATGAATAATGACTGCCGCGTAGAGAGGAGACATATAGCTTTGTAAGCGTAGCCAAATGCTAATCACGTCAGGCCTATTTGGCTCCTCCGACCTTGTTGAGGCTACTGCACTTCTTCACTTACCCACCCGTAATCGGATCAAGTTCCCTATTCGCCTTATCACACCTTTGAGCTTGCCATGTAAGCGTGCTTTGCCCAATATCTATGAGACCTTGCTCCCACTTCAAGAGATAACTGCAGCCTCCACCAAAGGCGCATTCAGACTATTTGTGCAAGGCTTCTCCTGTACTTCCTCTCGAACAGGTCGATCAAAGAATACCCGTGTCACCTTGCCAGCTGTCATATGAGCGACCGAGCTAGAAATTTCACGAGCAACATCAGGATTGTTACGGTACGCATGCACGACCGTGTCTATCGGCGAGACATACGGGGAGTTGGCATTACCCGCTGAACCATCGGCATTCTTGCGAGGATAGACAGGATGAAAAATAGTGGTATACTGGCGATTGTTATGATTAAATCCCATGAGCTGCACAGGAAGCTCGGCCAGGGTGTATTTCGTAAAGTTCTCAAGCCGTTCCTCAGTCAAGGTGGCGACAGCCAAGCGACGCTTGATGTAGAACCCGGAGCTTGCGCGGAGCTCCTCCTCAAAGTTCTTTCGGTATTGGTACATGATATCATGAACCTTCTGATAGTCCTGATCTCCGATCTGAGACCAGCGCACGATACTCAAGTTGGATGACAGCTGGCCATCTTGTCTCAGGCGCTCAAATGCGGTGTTGAGAATCGCATCCATGTCATCACCTTTCTTGATGGCCAGTCGTTGAGCTCTCGTAATGGTCATGTTTCGGGGTATCATCATCTCGTACTTGTGAATCTCGTCACAGATCAGGAAGGCGATGTCGTTGAACTTCTGCTGAAGAGACTTGACGAGATCGCAGACGTTGTCTGGGTCAACAAGAGGAGTCTCTCCAAGGCAGATAGCCACAGCGCAGTAGCCACCAGCAGCAAACGGTTCGAGGTTAAGAGGGTACATGTTCGCCGGTATTGTGATTGGGGATCAAATGTCAAGAAACAGATGTTATCGAGAACCTTGAAGCCTGGTAGAAGCGTCAGAAGTAGAGTTGACAGACGTGCTTGCGTGGGGTACCTTACCTTGTGTATCCTTTGTATTTTGAGTTAGATTGTCTTTAGAGAAGAGTAATTCATATACCTTTCAAGCAATGTATCCAAATGTCTACTCTCAGCTGGAAGCAAGATAAAGTAACGGGGAGAGCAAGGGGGCATTAGTGTTGGGACTCAAGGCTCTTTTAACCTCTCAACCTTGTCGTGGAACCCTTTTATCCCTCACCGTTCTATGGCATGACCACTGGAAAAGCTGAGGGGAACATTTAGGGCTAATATGGGTAACCATCAGGGGAAACATTGGATACCTTGTTAAAACCCATGTTCGCAACTCCACCTGTTGGTTCAACCCTGTTGAATCCTTCATTCTATGAGGTTCTATTTGACCGACACTGTAGTTTTTGATTGTCATGAAAACTCACTGACAGAGTGGCACCTGTGCACAATACCTTGGGGATAAAAACGTTGGTGTTTAGAGTGATTAACCATCTACTTTAGGTGATCGTTTTAGTGCTTCGTTCAAGCCCTTGGTACCTGCATTGCACTGCCAATGACGACATATAATTGGATGATCTGATATTTGGGAAAAGGCGACCTATTAGCGAGAAACAGTGGTCCGTCTGTAACGTGACGCGGTCAAGAGGATCGTCGTTACTGTTACATCAACGACCAACATTACGGTACATCATCGGCGGCCTGCAATGCCCCACGAACTTGAGACAGAAGCTGTCCCTAAGTCAGTTCTACCGCTACGTATTACACTACGCATGCAGGGATTTGAGTGCGCCTTCGAGATGGAAACTGCAGAACTAAAGCGATTGATAGATAATGTGCCTTTAGATTCTGCACCTACTGATGGTACTGTTATCAGTAAGGATCCTATCCTAGACTGAGATATTGTTTTCCAATATCCTTTAATGATCTGACTAAGGTATGAATCTCGTTTATTGTAAGAAACCAGGTATTCCCTTTTATTGCGATACCTATGAGCCACCTCCCACTAAAACAAAACATAGGTCATGTCCTCCCTCAAACGTTTTAGTTGCTGGTGAACCACTTGGGGTAATACAAGACATTGGCAGGCTTGTCAGACGCGCCAACGGCTTTGTCGGCATCTTCATGCGCTGGTGAGGCAGTGCCTTCAGCGGCGAACCACTTAGGATAGTACTCGAATGTTGCATTCTCTCCCTTGGCATTGAGCGCAGTGACAGCATCGGGGCCGGTAAACCACTTAGGGTAGTACTCAAGCTTGGCGGTGTCAAGGACCCCATCCTCTGGACCAGCGAACCACTTGGGGTAATACTTCACTTTCGCAGCTTCGCCACTACTGGCACCACCGTCCTCTTTAGCCTCGAACCACCTGACAGGATATTCGAAGTCTGCAGTCTCCCCAGAGGCTGTAAACCACCTGACAGGGTATTCGAATTTCGCGTTCTCATCGGAGGATTCAAACCACCTAACCGGGTATTCGAATTTTACAGTGTCCCCAGAGGCTTCAAACCATCTGATAGGATAATCAAATTTCGCATTCTCTCCTGAGGTTGTGTCGTCTGCTTTGGCATCAACTGCACCTTCAGGGTTAACCTTGCCGGTATGCTTCTCCAAAGCCGGTGAAGCTGTGGGATCTTTGCTCGAGAACCATTTGGGGTAGTAGCTGACCATTGCTGCATTACCAGCGAACCACTTTGGACAATATTCGACCTTGGCAGTGTCACCTTCGCCAGAGGCGACGTGCTGATCCAGGAACCAGGTCGGGACGTATTCAAGCCTGGCGCTATCGCCCTGTGTAGCATCATCTGGAAGAGGCGCTGGAGTACCGCCACTGGCCTTGAGAGCTTCGAAACGGGCCTTGTGGCTGGCTGACTACAATCCTTGCCCTCAATGATCAGAAACAGCGCGGTCATCCGGTCTGCTTCCGGCTAACCCCATACTACTTTTGGCAAGTTCACAAAGTCACTCAATGGCTGATTTGTTTAGTTACGCTTTGGTGGAGTTTCCGGTCGCGCTAAAAACTTATCTCACCAGGATAAGACACGGCTTCGGCCGCACTCCCCGCAATGTCACATTAGATCCTGAAGATAAAGGACAAGCAGTTAGTCTGGAACCAAGGTCGAGGCGGACAGTTGGTGTTTTCGGTTTTTTACAGTATACCGCTATCTGCAGTACTGGTAAACTCTATTAAGATAAGTTAACAAGGGATCCTACCAGTGTAATTAGCTAATAGATACAATAGCAATTTTCTAAAAGCAGCTTTTATATATATTACAGTAAGTGTAGTAGCTAATAATACTTTAAGTCGGATTTATTTCTTGCTATCTAACTTACTATTATATCTTTACTGTCTCTTTGGCCTCATTAACCTCCTTGGACTGTTCACCGACATCGCGTGTGCAATCCACAAACTTTCCCCGGAGAGCTGAACCCTTCCCCGAGCTAAGCCACACACAAGTCCATGCTGGCAAAGCAGCCTCAAAATGAGGCCTCTTGGCACCAATCTTTTCCATATGCTCTATAACGTAAGGTGCCTCTCGTTTTGTCTTTTCCGGAAACGCGGTCTCGTGGAGGTTGGTCTCAATCTCACCCGGATGGATGCTGAACACAGATATGTCATTGGCGACTCCCTTCTCGATCTTCTGCGCTTGATCCAGCTCGACCTGTAGAGTGCCTGCAAATCTCGTGATAGATGTCTTGGCACAGTTGTATGCCGTAGTCCAAGGAAGGTCTGCTTTGGCAGCCCGTGACGAAGTGTAAATGATAATGGCTTGATTCCTTTCGCGCATTTCTGGGAGGACGAGTCGGGTGAGTTCAACAGGTGCCCGGACGTTCAACTCCATGATATCCCACCACTCGGTTGCATTTGTTAAGTGGAAAGGCTGGAAGATGTTGCTGCCAGCATTGCACACCAAGACGTCGACGGGGCCGAGCTGTTCACGGAATTCGCGTACAAGGCGTTCTTGATCCTTCAGCTTAAGTACGTCGGCAACGATGCCTACGACCTTGCCATTGAGACCTAAGCTGACGATTTCAGCTTTTGTTCCCTCGACTTGACTGCTTGTTCGTGCCGTGACACACACGTTAGCCCCAGCTCGCGCCATTGCGATAGCGATCTCCCGACCGATACCCCTACCAGAACCCGTTATCAGAGCATTCTTGCCTGTCAGCGAGCCCGTGAGTCGGTCCGGGTCGATCTCGGGATAAATGCCAGTGCGAAGGGAATATGGTGACTGCATCATCTTAAGTACGAAAATGGGATTAGCTATTAGTAAGATAAGTCCAAACTATTCAAATACTGGCGCTCGATTTACATAATATACGAATCAGCTTCGACATTACACTAGCGGAGATGTCGGGAGCTTGTTCGGATGAGACTTGCCGGTTGGATTTCCCGAGTGGACTTCCCGAGCGGGTTTTCCGGGGACCGTTGTCTACCGACTCCACATCGGGAGTCCCGGCCACAAATACATGAAGAATGCGAGAACTCTTGTTAAGTGGATAAATAACATCTAACATCATCCATAAGCAGAACATTGCTAGCTCCATTGTCTCAAAACATCACCGGAACAGCCGCGTCTGGAAAATGACGTTCGAAATTTACATCCCAGATAACCTGAGCTTTCAGGACTACATTGCCGTTGTTCAAACAGCAAGGGTCTGGGCGGATGGTTATGATAGAAAGGTAAGAGCATACCCTCTTTTTAGTCCTGCATACCGAGTGAAGAATTGATGCTGACCGCTTTTCCTCCTAATTTAGAGTCAAGAGCGACTCCTCGCCGCTTTAGCACCAGAGGTTTCTGTTGACTACACGTTAATCGTGCCAGCATGGGGGATAAAGCAATACAAGGCAGCCGAGTTTGCTGCTCTTTGGCTTTCAGAGGAGCACCTAGGCCTGAAGCCTTTAGTGACACAACACCTCCTAGCGCAGCCATATTTCAAGAAGGTCTCTGCCGATGAGATTGTGGTGGAGTGGCAGCAACTCGCGAGTCACGGGCGACTACAAGATGATAGTGAAGGCGCGAGGGATGCGTCTGCTGCCAGGATCAACGAGACCAGTGATGGCAGGAGTCACATGCAGCATCAATTTGTCAAGGTTGGCGGTCTCTGGAAGATTGCGACGATCACACCATCTCTGCTTTATCAGACTGGGGACTTTATGCGTATTAGAAGACCAGCGGGTGAGCAGTAGACTACAGCGGTGATTTTGCAGAAGTAATAGAGGACATTGCACAATACCACAGGTATTATTTCATAAGACTTGAAGGTAGAAAACAGCGTCTGGTCACGGGCCCATCAAGCTGCTGTTTCTCAACAATATCCGGGAAGATCCGGCTCATGACGCCTCTCGTCTATTGAGGTGATGTATGAGGAATGTATCGGGAATTCATTCTTAGCTATGCATCGCCCAAAGGACCGTAGCAAAGTCTCTACACGAGTTCCGAGGGCATTTAAAGGAAGATGATGTGAAGCTACGAGCCAAGACCAAGGGAGCACGAAGGTAGGCAAATGTCATGACGTTTTGTTAAATTATCATTGGTGGCTTGAAATTTGGGGGGAGAAGAAAGCTAAAGCCACTACATGCCAGCAGAACGATGAACCTAGAGATCGCGCATCTGCTTTCGACGAACGTCTGACACCTCCAGAGCAGACTCAACATGGCTGTTCATTTGACTAGCAACCGACTTAAGGAAGCACGCAGCTACTGCATTTGCCGCCACGACGACTGAGATGGCAATCCACACGAACCTCCACGAGTACGTATTAGCATGGTCATTTGCAGCGAGGACTTCAGAGATCAGCGACGCTGGTAGGCCAGACACGTGTGACAGGGCAGTTGGATTCCCGCTGTTGATGGCGGACAGCACGTCTGGGAGCAGGCTTGAGTGGCCCGCGGCTGCGAGAACTGAACCAACAGCCTTTGGTAGCGCAGTGCCCATCTTATTGTGATATATGGATGTGAAGATGGTGATACCGATGGCGCCACCGAGGGCTCGACCGGACACGCTGAGGGTTCCTGCGGTGCCAAGCAAGTAGGAGGGGACAGAAAGTGACAACGCAACAACTGGGGATGTCAACTTCAGCAAGGTTTAAGATAGTCACAAGGGAAGTCCTACCTGGAATGACTGTGGTGACGGCAGTCCCGCATCCAAAAAGTGCAGAGAAAGCGTAGGCCCATGATAGTCTGCTGGGGTTGAGCAGCGCCATAAGGCCTGAGCACAAGAAGGTTAGGTATTTCTCGATGGATATAGATGGATGCGGCTTACCGACGAAGAGACTACACCAGATTAGTGAAGCAACCAAAATAGTCCTGTACGACTTGGTCCGGGCCATTAATATGCCCGCGGGCAAGCAACCAAAGGCAGAAGTTGCCAGGTACGGTGTGAGGATAGTGGCGATCTTTACGGCATCCGTAGTGAACATGGAGGCAATCTGCTGAGAAAAGAGAACATTGACTCCAAGCAGAAGCATGCCATCAACAACGCAGACGAACAGCAGGATCGGGAAGTTGCGAGACATGAACAAGTCATGATGGAAGATACCTTGGCGTGTGAACAACCTTTCGTAGAGTCCGAAAGCGAGCAGGCCAGCGCAGCCAATAACCAGGGTTGCGACAACCTGGCTGGAACTCCATGGATATGTGTTTCCTCCCCAGGTCAATCCTATCATTATGGATGCGATGGATCCCACGAACAGCATGATTCCGAAGTAGTCGACTTGGGCGAAGAGGTCGTCTAGGCGGGACTGCTGTCGACGTAAAGTAGTGGGTGGAGGGTGGTAGAAGATGGTTACCAGTACGGTAGTGGTGCCGTAGACGAAGGCGTTGAGATAGTAAGACCATCGCCAGGTCTGGTACTTGACGAAAGCGCCGGCCCCGAGGGTGCCAGCGATGACAGCACAGCTCGCCAGAGTCTGGGAGAAGCCCATTGTCCATGGACGGAGTTTGTTGGGAGTCACTTCTTGGCCCGCCGGTACACCCATGATACAGCCCGCGTTGGCAAGGCCAGTCAAGATGTTGCCAATGATGATTGTTGTGATGGACTTTGCCGAGCCAGATACCACGGAGCCGATGATACCGATAATGCTCGCTATGACGATGAACCATTTTTTGCCGAATCGATCGCTCAAGGAGCCCTTATCACAGTCAGCTTTGGACCTTCAGAGCTAGCTTGACGTCAAAGAACTTACCAAGACCGGTCCAAAGGCCAGAGTCACCAAGAGATTAGCATTCGATATCCAGGCTTGCTTGCCGGCGCCTCCCAGATCCATGACTTGAAAGTGAATGATGGTGTTGGTCTATGTGCGAGATACAGAAGTAAGTTCAACTGTCACAAGGAATGGCGATGCTCGATAGATCAAACATACGGTATTAGCTATAGCAGCACAACAGTTGGCCATGGACAGAGCGAACACAGCCATGAGCGTCTTCCACCGCACCTGGTAGACGCCGGCTGGCTCTTCCTCAACTAGCGGGGACACATTTGGCTCTGGGGTCACTGGCATCTCATTATGAGAAATAGAGGCTTTATCTCCGTCCTCCATTATGTATGGGGTGATGTTGATCGTTGTAAGTGATGGAAAAAGAGACAGGGATAAATAGCCTGCATCCAATGGTCTATTCTAGGGATTGTTAAGTCTATATACAACTCCCGGCATCATGCTTCCTCCATGGCTGTATTCTGTCTATCCGACCGGGATGTCCGAGCTGGACACACGAGACCTTACACCCAACTCCAGGGTTTCCAAGACGTGGCTGAAGCACCAAAGGGGATCTTCTGATTTTGCGGGGTAGTGCAGGACTACGGATAGACGGCACGGGCATTACCCCAGACGAATAACGCGGGGTTTGGCATTAGCGCTGATACAGGGAGACATCGATCTTATCGCTACTTTGCTAAGTCTAATCAGTGCCACGAAAACAGCATCTCGGGTTTTCCGCTGAACCTGGGATATCCTCGGATACTCGGACGATCCGACTCACGAGGACAGCTGCTTGGTCAATCTGATGACATACCAGTCATCCATAACTCAGCTGCTAAGCTAATCTCTATGCTAGACTACTTCTGGTTTCATTGGTGAGTCTCGTCATCTCAACCAACTCAGCTGTGCTCGATGAACCGTCGACCTTGCTCCCCTGATCAGACCTAACTCTATACATGGTATTATCAGGTAGACCCGGCGTATTACTAGGTACTCTTATCGGCCGCCCTGCTGTCGATGAGTTGTATTGGTGGCTTCTGGGGGTGGCGTCGACTGAGCTCTGCAGTCTTGGAAATGTCTTGAGCATCAAGACTCGAAGGTTTGGCATGCAAGCACACCAAATACCGACATTCAGTTCTATGACGGACCAGTAGCATGTATCGTAGCTATCCCCTGTGGCTTGAATTAGAACTTGCTAGAGTGGGGTGAATGATTGACTGTTTACATGTAGGATTGGAAGAATTGCCAAATGCTACGAGATAACGTAATCTGAGGATGCTGACGACCGCCACACTAGAAAGAGTCAATAACCAAACCTTGTATAGAAGGGAGGGGCTTCTGCTTACAAAGTGCCCACGCCGAACATTGAGGCAACTGCTAGTTTCCTCTTCCATTTCATTTGGAGATGAATCAGCTGAGAGATCGGGATCCCAAGCATCCAGAAATCTAGAATAATTCCAACTGCAGCAATAGTCCATGCTAATCCGTTGATCCCTATGCAGTGGCCCTTATGCAGTTGGTCCCAGCCCTTCCAATAGAAACTAATTGGCTGGCATTGAAAGAGTGCCAGCAGATCAAAGATAACCATGCACAGAACTGCTATGCCAACAGTTCCCCAAATCAGCCTTCGGAACGTTAGTGAGTTTGTGCTTGAGGCTGTTGGGAACACGATACCTTCGAATTATGACTCCTGGGAAGATGCGGAGGTAGAAGAGGAGAACGCAGATCTTGGTTGCGAAAACGTCCGTTGCGTAAAGCGTTTGACCAGCGTAGAGAAACTTAGGCTGTTAGTGGTCGTATCTAGAGTGAGACATTGGATACGAACGCATAGATACGATGTGATTGTATCTGGACTGAACCTCCACGCGTCTCGCCCTAGGCCATTTCCGGAGACTACCAGCATTGAGTATTTTGGTCATGAGACTTGGATGAGAGGGGGATACATACGGCCATGCAAGCAGACAATCGAGTTGCCTAAATTGACTAGCTGGTAATAAAACAAATAAGTCCGTGCAATTGTAAGACAGGATGCCCAAAAATGACTTACAAAAGCGCCTGTGATAACGTAATCATCAACCTGGAGTCCAGGCCCATATCGTATCTTCTCAATGAACCGAAGACCAACTGTAATTCCGGTAATTACAATTAACGTGATGGTGAGAATATTGAACTGCTGGTGCTTGTCGCGGATGGGGAAGTCACATGCCACCGAGGTCAAATTTATCGCGGCTGCAAAACCCAAAATTAGTACGTAAAAAATGACACATCAATATCCACTACTTACCGAGAGCTTCTCTTGGCAGACAATGGCTCTCAACGCATGGTAGTACCTCGTTTTTGAGCTTGGGATCTGTGCAGAGACATGTTGCGTTTGTCCCGCAAGAAGATGCTGTGACGAAGTCCAGGACACAGCTCTCCTTGAATCAACTTGTCAGTGCCTGAGTATTCGCTTCAAGGGGTTTACGTACCGCGCAGCTGGGAAGTTCAGTCAGGAATTTGGAGAGATCGCTGCAAAGAACCTGGCTCATGAACCAAGTCCATGTCGCCAGCAAAAGCAACGGATGCATGGTGCAAACGCCGTACCGCGATGGCATGCAGCAGACAGGGTCAAAATCTGGAGAAAGATTCTTCAAGACAACATATTCATCGTACTTTGCACGTGCTCCAGACCTCTGCGAATTGGCAACCTTTTAACTCTCTGTTTGTAATAAACCGAGTCAGCGGAGCCGGCTCCTTTCCACCGTGAGCAGCCATCACAAATTTCTCGTTGCCAATACGCTAGCAACAGCGACATCTCGGGGTTGACGCCACTAACCCCACAATCTAGGGGGATCGACACGAGTTATGGAGCCTGGAGCGGACTCTCGCTGACGGAAATGAACAACTAACCCATTTGAGAAATTAGACTCCAATAGTCGCGAAGATCATGTCTGGCATTTTTGAGAGTTAGCTGGCCGTTTCTTGTCAGAGCTTTATTTTGCCACGTAAACAAAATCTTAGTGTTGTCGTTACATAATACTTACGATCCAAGACAATTGTCTTTCACAGCTGCTGTATTAGATAACCAGATACCTATGGATGACGGCGGCCTATAAGGTTAAGCTTTAGGCTACAAACACAGAAACCTTGACATGCCGTATTGCCGCGAACAGGGGCCAGTGAAGGGAGAAACGTAGTTAATGGCACTATATCACCAACCGAAAGGGTGTGAAGAATCCCGGCATTGAGCACGCGACACAGGCTGCCAGTTCATGCAGTACATATGCTCTTTCTTACAGGGTTGCGCTCATCCGCAGCCCGGTTTACTGGTTTATCCGCTTCCAAAGCAATGGCACCCTATCACACGGTGCTTAATAGTCACTATAGTCTTGTCATTCCCATGAATTGTGATCAGCCTCAAGCTTCTCTCTCGGAGCCAGTCTGTCTTCGACCACCGACTTACCCGGATGGGGCCTTCGAAGCACTGATGCGACAGATCCCTGCTCCTAAGCTAGCGGCGAACAAGACTTCGCGGATAGTGACGGAGGTAAACTCGGCTTAGACCTTACCGGCCAACAACTTGTTTCCATTAAGTTTAATCACCAGCCTTTGGCGAAACCCAAGAATCATAGAGATATAGAAGAGTCTCAGTAATAAACGATTACATCATATAAGCGGCTGGCATATCGTACGACCGCTGTCTATATTCGCGCAGACAGGGTAGGAGCATCAAAAACAGTACAACCTGCATACAATATTGAACGTATCCCAGGCGTCTCGTCAAGTATGCTTGTTTCAGGAGGGCAGGACAGTTAGAGAGGATCGGCGATTCCGGCCTAGTCGACTTCCTTCCGCTAAATAATATCTGGTATTAAATGTGACAGTCTATCTACCCCCATATCGTAGTAATGAGATACAAAAAAAAATCGCCTCTATAGAAAAAATGCAATGCTAAAAGAAATCGCTACTATGCTATTCCATCTGTCTCCGCTCATACCAAATTCTCTGGTCCCGCTCCAACTTGATCTCCAGAATCTTCGCATACGATATATCAGCAATAGAAATCCCCTGTATGATATCATTGCTCAAAAGCTCCAGATAATGCTCCGCTAGCAACCTCTGATGCTTCACCTCCTCCGCATCAATATCATCTTGATACCGCCTAATCCGTGCCGATATCTTCTTGATAATGCCTTCCTTCGTATCTTTCTTATCCTCGAGGATACAGAATTCACGACGCCGTGCTCGGAGTTCATCCTCAGCTTGTTTCTCTACTTCGATAGCTTGATCGCTTAGCTGTCGTAGGCTTTGGCTGTGCTGTTCCAAGGCAGCTTGTGTATCGCGTGAGAAGGACTGAGCAAGATTTTGGAACTGCTGGAGTTCGTTTTGTTTTGTGTCTGCTTGCAGGACGGCGTCTCTCCATTCTTGTATTGCAGCTTCGTGAGAGTCTGATGCTTCAGCCCGCAGCGCGTCTATGACCTTTAAGTCTTCTCTTTCGATGTGTAAATGATCCTCATATTCTTTGAGATTGTTGCGGGCTTCTTCAATACGACGAGCTGAAGCTGCGATGGCTTCCTAGATAATGGTTAGTTGTTCTTGAAGAGCCGGCATTAGATCACTCACTTCAAGGGTTTGTTTGTTTTTGCCGCTTAGGTTCCTGGTCGTCTCTGTGTTTGTTTCCTCCCCTGCATCGCCGCTGGGATTCCTGTCATCCACATCCATCTCCATGCCATGGTCCAACTCGATCTGATGGTCAGCTTCGGGCTCAGGCTCAAATTCAGACTGAGGGACAGTTTCAGGTTGGGCCTCAGGCTCAGCCACGATGTCATCAGTCGGCGATCTGATTTCAGCCCCGCGCTTCTTCTGGCGCGACTGCGTGTCTGAGCGTGGAGGTCGCGGAAGTATCACTTCGTCATTCGAGTGTTGCCTCTTCCTCGTTCTAGAAGACGGTCTGCTGCCATCAATCCCATTATGAGTAGATCTCCTCCTGTTCGCTCTCTTATCATGGGTATATGTTACCCATTCCAGGGCATTAGAGGAGTGCGTGGATGACAAAGCCCAATCTCCCTTCTGACCCATCAGCCAGTCAGTCAGCTCTGACAGGGTAACGTGGTGCTCATCATCACACGCAAATTCAACAGCCGTAACAAGCGGCGCCAATATGTGTTTATCTAGGGCCTCCGGTATCCGTCCAGGAAGAAAGTCCCATGGCCACTGGCCAGATACCCTGTGAATCTGACGCAGCTGTTTGCAGACTGCTCGGGGGCTCCGATTGTAAGGCTCGGGAATAGGTGTTTTTTCAGATGTTGAAGGGCCGTGCGATGCCCTTGGGCTGGCCATGTTGAAACCTGACCGCCGACGAGCCTGACCTGCGTGGCATGAGCGGGGTGGAAAATGTCTTGACTTGTCTTATCTTATCTTATCTGGTGCCGGCATATCATAGTTCCGGCATGACCCCTCAGTGGGGCCTCTAAGCTATTTGGTGTTTAGCTTCTATCCTGCTCCTTAGGTAGAATCTAGGGTAGTCGCGCTTGATATTTAATTGAGAAAGTCAGGCAGGATAAGAATCACAGAGTCGCAACATCTTTCATATGGCCTTGAAAGACATAACTGGAGCCGATGCATTACTTGCAAAGTATAGCTACCTGTGTTAATAAGTCAATTATCTAGGTAACTACTAATTACATATTTCAATACCCATTCTTAACTTGCGCACAGACACACCACAAAATGTTACTCGTCCCACTACCACCAAATGCTTTGAGATGATCAAAAGTCCAATGAAAAAGGCGTCCCTATTCAAGCAAGCTTTGTCTAGACTTATCTCGTATAATAAAACATGGTTTAACGGGAAGCGCGTATCGGAATGATACAATGTCGTATTTAAAGCACGAATTGACTGGGGAGGCAAAAGGACTCCGCCCTAAATGCCGGCGATACATGGATGCTAGTGTTGAAACGGAAGGTAAGAAGCTGAACTCCGTCCTTGGCAGTGATTGTAACGGTGATATGTACCAGGGCTAGAGCGGACATATAGACTATGATGGCAGCTAGAAGTGATGGCCTGTATTACTGAATGTAGTCAGACGCCAATCAATGGTACAATCGTGATATAAAAAGGAATAAACTTCTGTCATCGGATCCAGAGTGCTGCACAATCCTTCTGGAGTCATCATCATGTTGTATAAGTCGGTCGTATCACTCGGTTTTGCTGCCATCGCCCTTGCTCTTCCTACAGACAAGGATAGCAAGGGCCGCGTGGCCAGCAAATTCATCATTGCGCTCAAGCCAACTGCCAAGGTAGACCTTGATCTGCACGCTCGATGGGTATCGAATGTGCACAGACAGGCCCTTGCTCGTCGCGGCGTCGAAGCTGGTGGGATTGACAAGACGTTCAGCTTTCCTGGTTTCAAAGGCTACTCGGGCTCTTTTGATGAGGAAACCATCGAGATCATCAAGGCCAACTCCAGTGTAAGCAAATAAATATCTCAAATGAATGCGCTGAATTAACTTGGCATAGGTCTTGCATGTTGAGCGTGAGCAGACTTTTACTATCGCTTCACCAGTAACCCAGCAATCTCCTCCTTGGGGTCTCTCGGCAATTTCCAACGCCAACCCCCCAACTTCAAAGGCCTCATACACCTACGACTCGACCGCCGGTGCAGGCACATTTGTCTACGTTCTAGACAGCGGTATTTACCTCGAGCATGAGGAATTTCAAGGTCGCGCTGTTTTCGGTGCAGACACGTCAGGTGTTGCTAGTAAGAAGCAGCACGGCACGCTTGTCGCCGCCATCGTCAACGGTGCCACATACGGTGTTGCCAAAAAGGCGACTGTTGTGGATGTGCAGGTTTTGGGCGATGATGGCGGTTCGTCTAGTGGTGTTTTGTCGGGTCTTAGCTGGACGGTCAACGATGTCGTGTCTAAGAACCGCGCTGGCAAGGCTGTGATCAACATGAGCTTGTCAGGAGGAAACTCGGTCATTTTCAAAGAGGCGGTGCAGAAAGCAATTGACGCTGGAATCCCCGTCGTCGCAGCCGCGGGCAATGCCAACGAAGACGCTTCAAAGAGCAGCCCCGGCAACCAACCTAATGTTATCACCGTCGCCGCCAGCAACAAAGACTATCAGCGATGGGCGTGGTCCAACTGGGGTTCAGCGTGTGATATCTTTGCTCCAGGTCAAGATATCACATCGGCTTGGCCCACGTCTGCGTCGGCAACCTACATTGCAAGCGGCACGTCGGAAGCTTCTCCCCATGTTGCAGGTGTTGTTGCCTATCTTTTGGCATTGGAAGGTTCGCGCACTCCAGCTCAGATTTGGTCGCGACTTAAGGAGCTGGCGATCAAGGATAAGATCACAGATGTCAAGGGGGTTCCAAACCTGTTGGTATACAACGGCATTGGCAAATAATCACCTTGCGCATTTGACTAGAGACGTATTTCTATGGCGTAGATACCTCAAATGAGTGTCAATTGGGTAGCTGTGGACAAGGTCCAAGTGTATCATTTCTCTACTTCTTGCGTAGGACAGCAAGTAAATGATCTGCACACCCCAGGTATTCTTCTTTCTCAGAGTAATCTTTGAACAGTAAATCTGCCCACGCCTCTATGACTTCACCATCAGCATCAATAAGCTTGGCATCAAGCCCACCACCAAGAATGCCCTCTGTAGAGCGCAGACTGATAAGCTCTGCTACATCAGTGAAGTGATGTCGGAAGAATTCACGTATGCTGCCACTGCCCGTATGGAACGATTGTACTTCGGCCTCGAGGTTCTCGTTCAATCTTTCGTAACGGCCGTTCGCAAGCTGCTCATAAAGGACGAGTGTTAGTGCTAGTGTCAGATGTCGCTGACATGATTGACAAGACGTACATAGACAGCATAAAAGTCCTTTTGTTTGACAAGCCTCGCAGGATCGCGCATTGCCAAGTCCCTAAGGTGAGCTTCCTTACTGACGAACGCGCAAAAGATGAGCCCGCCCTGAGGCTTTGCGAGCCTGAGAGCGTTCTCTACTGCTTGCTTTCGCTCACTCTCCTCCAAAAGGTGATACAGAGGCCCCAGCAGAAGAACGGCGTCGTATGAGTCGTTGGTCAATGGAATTGTGTCCAAAGCGTCGCCTACACTGATGCTGGCAAGAAGTGCTGGGCTCTTAGCGCTTGTGCTGCGCTGATTCTGCTCGAGTTCTGCAAGATGAATTAGGTCGGGACTCAAATCGATAAGATCGACATGATGGCCTTGGTCAGCAAGTGCAAATGCTATCTTTCCCGGTCCGCCTCCAACGTCTGCGATACGTTTGCGCTCAGTATTAGCAGTCTCGGGGGTATCGAGAGCGTGACGAATAGCGCGCAACGTGAGCTCGCGCTCCATTGGGTGGGTCGCTAGTCGACTGTCCTCGTAATCAGCGATTTTACCATAGCGGTTAGCGACGGCCTCGCGAGATGTTGGCATTTCTACGAGAGATAAGAGGCGCGTATTTATGAGGCTTTGGAAAGTTGCGTAAAGAAGATAAGTTTGTCTCCAGCAGAGGTTCTTAACTTCTTAAATACCTCATACATCTACATGCCTTATATACAGCCTCGGGAGCTTGGGACCTGCCTAATATAGTTTAGCGAGTTATCATTTGATGTTGAATTCAACGTCTCATATTTTACAGTTCTTGTTAAACATACTCTACTGATAATGCAGCTAAGCTGTGACAGGTAAGACTGCCAGTAAAACTTCTTAAACTCATGATATAATTTATACATTCTATAGCCGTACAAACAGTAGAGTACTTGTTTGCATTGCAGCTTCCCTTGAAGAACTTTGTATGGTTGAGAGATTCAAAATCGCAGACCATCGACAGGAGGCCCAGGAAGAGGAATGTCTAAAACGAAATCTTGGTTATACTCCTTGGAGTACATTCCACGATAATCGCCATTTCTGACAGTAGCCGAAGGATCTCTGATGTAACTTATGACCTGGGAATCTACTGGAACAACTCCAGTGAACACGTCTGAGCCAAACCTGTTTAATGTTTGTTCGTGGCCGGCCCACGATGGCTTTTTGACAGTGCCTCGGCCGAGTCCATCGTCATCAACTCTGGTCATGGCGCATTTCCCATCTAATGAATACGGTTCTGATCAGCTAGCTCTAATCCGAGCTAAGTACGTGACTTTGGAGTTTGCCTTTGCTCCGGTCATCAAGAGCCAGACCTTTCTGACGTACGGCCTATACCTGTCGTGGGTGGCTAGCCGCTGGTGGCCAGACCATACCTTGAACCCCAACTTTAGGCTTAGCTCGAGTATGAGCAAATTTAGCCGGATGAAAATTATCCCTGTGCTGGAACTATGAGTCATACCGCAATGGTTAAATGGGCGTACAGAACGACATGCCTACTATCATGTATATGCCAAGCGACTTGGTATCATGGGGCCATGTTGACATGGGCTATTGACTCACCTATGCACCTTGACCTGGCTTAGGCTCAAGCTGATTTATCAGCACTCCCTTCCTCATGCACCAGGGATTTGAACCTAATCTGGACTGGATGCATATGCTAAGAATTGGTCTAACAAAGACCGAGCCATTGGCTCCAATGATTCGCCATAACTATTCGCTTAACAAAGACCGAGCTGTTAGCTCCAATGGTTCGCCACAACTACAGGCTCGTCATGCATTGTTATACGATCAACATGATTTGATATGATGTTCCAGCAGTTTCCGTAATGTTTTGTACCTACGCATAGGTCGTGAGTCCAATACCTGCAAGAAGAGGCATTTTACACCGCTGGCTGCCCTGATATGCTAGGACAGAGCTATATTTCTCCATTCGGATGAAACCCCCTTTTAACTCCGGTCGCTCACAATGCAGAGTGTGAGAGATACCAGGCATCGAAGTTAGCTGCATTCGCTGAATAGCTATAAGTAGAGGAACAGGTAATGCCTTTTACATGATCTAAGGCACTCTCAATTCATCACTCATTCAATCAATCATCCCTGCCGACAGCTTTCCTAAGCACCTCTCACTTGACGCATCTTTTGCCATGGATATGACACTGCCCCCAGAGCCCAAGACCGAACTCGGTCGATACCGCATCCTGTCCAGCACGGCCGGAGTACGGGTTTCTCCCCTTGCGTTCGGCGCTATGTCCATTGGGCAAGCCTGGGGATCAGAGTTGGGCGCTATGAATGAGGAGGAGTCATTCAAACTACTAGACGCATATGTGGACGCAGGTGGAAACTTCATTGATACCGCCAACAATTATCAAAATGAAGAGTCAGAGACATACATTGGCAAATGGATCGCTACGCGAGGCAACCGGGATCTTTTGTTTCTCGCTACAAAGTTCACCAATTGCTACCGTACACATGACCTCGGACAGGGAAAAACTGTCAACTACGGTGGAAACCATAAGAAATCTCTGAGACTGTCTGTTGCCGACTCGCTTCGCAAGCTCCAGACAGATTATATCGATCTTCTCTATGTGCATTGGTGGGACTGGACCACCTCCATCGAGGAACTGATGGATTCTCTCCATATCCTCGTGGAACAAGGAAAGGTACTCTACCTAGGTATCTCAGATACACCAGCATGGGTTGTCTCTGCTGCCAATATCTACGCAAAGATGCACGGAAAAACCCCCTTCTCTGTCTATCAGGGCCGTTGGAATCTCATGGTGCGCGATCTAGAACGAGATATCATCCCCATGGCCCGTCACTTCGGCATGGCCATTTGTCCTTTTGACGTCCTCGGCGGCGGCCAACTGCAAACTGCCAAGCAGCTTGAGGCACGTAAGCAAACGGGCGATAAGGGCCGTGGCAACAATCAGAGCGAAGATGCTCGCAAGTTTAGCGCAGCCTTGGAAAAGGTAGCCGCTGAGCACAACACCGAGAGTATCCAGCAGATTGCGTTGGCATATGTCAGGCAGAAGGCAAGGAACGTGTTTCCAATCGTTGGTGGTCGAAAGGTCGAGCATCTATACGATAACATCAAGGCCTTGGGCATTCACTTGACGGATAAGCAGGTCAGCTATATTGAGAGTATCAAAGACTTTGACGCCGGCTTCCCTTTGAATTTCATTGGCGATGATTCTAAGGAGACAGGCAGACAGAAGCACATGATGGAGGTTCTAACTGGTGCCAAGATTGCGTGGCAGTAAGTAACTGAGCCTACTTGTTATCGGCTATGCCAAATTCAGCCTCTAGCCCATACCGTGAGCTTGTAACTGAGGTAGTGCAGCTCTTATGGCTTCCTTGATTAGATAAAGTAGTTAAAATCTATCTCCTAACTAGAGCCTTTGTTGCGATTTACATCCAACCCGAATCCTTAGTGCGGTATAGTTCATACTCATAACTTGAAAACAAGAATGGTGCCACTCCCTTGAGATCGTTCTCAAACAGAGGCATGCTGGTGTAGTACTATAACATGTTAGTTTGCACCAAGTCAGTAGTAACGAGAAAACACACCTCAAAAGTGCCATTGGAGCTCAAGCTTCCTGTCTGGACAGTCCACTCCCAGGCCAATGACCCATCATGCGGGCGAGGCTGTGCAAAGGTAGTAGGGAGGAAACACACAATGTAACGAATGTTGTGGTAAAGCATTTGGGTAGGTGGGAAGTGAGGGGAAGAGGATAAATATTAGATAGTAATGTCACACTTCTTTGCATGCCTGCCAGGATATAGTCATTAAAGTGTGATCTACCTGCTTCTCAATAACACATCATCGAACCTTGTGTCTTTAATGAAACAGCGTCATAGATTGAATAAACCTCACTCTGACTAAGTTACATGAGGCTCAGATAGCGAGCTGTTTCTAGCAGTTATGCCTGACCCTTTATCTCCTGCTAGTTTGACGTCTACCTGCCTTGTCATAAGATGATTGACATCAGCACTGAAAGCCACAAGTACAAGAGCAATAGCGGCAAAAGAGATACTGGTGAGAAATGTAACGCGCAAGGCAGATGCGAAAGCAGACTTGATACCCTTCAGTGCAATGGCGAGAATCTCTGGAGGCACACCTTGAAGTGCAGCGTTCTTGATGTTGCCACTCAGGAGGGCCTGCAGAATGCCGGGAATCGTTTTTGGATCAACACCAGCCATGGCAAGGGGCATACCCGCCTTGGATGTGAGGTTGGAGCTGAAGCGTGAGGAGAGGACCGATGTGTAGACTACAACTCCGATAGCCCCTCCCATGGAACGACAAGTGATTGCGACTCCCGTTGCAGTGCCGATATAGCTATGTGGTACGTCCAGCTGGATCATAGTGATTGCTGCAACCGTGATAGACGTTACACAGAAGCCAATCAATGCCACGAGTACTGTCGACGCAACATGGGAACCTGGGGTGACAATAGCTTGGGCCCCCAAACAGGTTGTGAGAACCGCGAGGTTTCCAGTAAGTACCCAGCGTGCGTGTCCGAACTTGGTTATAAAGTACCCTACAATCGGACCAGCGAGACACCCAGCGGCGCCAAATGCAGATGTGTGCCATCCGACTGCCATAGTGTCGCCAGTGTAGAGCATGGCAACTTGTTGAGGCCAAAGCGTGGATGTCGAGTAGTAAGCCATACCAAAAAAGCCTGCGGCTGGAATGAGGATAGCACTGCCTCTGATAGAGGTAAAGAACGCCTTTGGGAAAAAGCTATCCTTTACTTTAGTATATCTCTCCCACACAAGCAAGGCCATCAATAAAAGACCTCCCACGATCATCAGTGTGATGACTGTAGCAGACTTCCAAGGAAACTCTTTGCCTCCAGTCAACAAGCCGGTACCAAGTATAGTAATGCCGGCGATGAAAAGCAAGTTTCCGAACCAATCGAGGCCGAGGAACCGCTGAATCTTTGTCTTTCCTTCGACTTGATGATACTGATGAAATGGCTTATAGAAAAGTATTGTGAGGGCGCAGGCGGCCAGATCGAGGGCGAAGGTCAGCCAAAAGGTACCACGCCACGATCCATCCCTGACAATGCTAAATGCAATCACAGGTCCGAACACAGAGGCAGGGAACGCTGATGCGTGAAAAAGACCCATAGCCAAGAACCTCGACCTTCTGGGCACCAACTCGGCGAGGCACGTCAGTGCTAACTCTTGTATCGCATTGCCCACACCAATGAAGGCACTTCCGACAATAACAGTCCTGACCTCATGCGCGGTGGCAGCCACTACACACCCAATGGCACCTATGATGCTGCCTGCAATAAGAAAGTTGCGGCGGCCATAGACATCACTTAGACGTCCGAAGGAGGGACAAAGAACGGCAGTGCAGAAGAGTTGAGCGTAGGTCATCCATGTGTAGCTTGTGCTAGGACCAATATCCGCGTTGATTTCTGACATGATCGTGGAGGTCATGGAGGTGGAAAAGAGTGTCGACATATATCCGAGTTGGAACGACGCCATTGCTAACCACAGCTGCCAAGTCATCTTGAAGTCGCCATCTTCGGGTTCCTGGTGGGAGGGACCGCGAGACATGGCTTTTTCAACTTGCTCAACGGTTGTGCCATTGTTCAGTGGCTTAGGTGAAGGCGACTTCATGTTCCTTTGTTGTTTCTGAAAGATGCTTATTAAGAGGCAATCGGTAAATAGCTCTGAAGTAAAAGGCTTAAATCATTAGAGAGTTCTAGCTGCCTTATATACAAACTTCTCTGTTTCTCAATACATTATACCAACAGCGCTTCTGCCTTAGCAACACATCTAGCCGGTACCATCCAAAATGGGAAAATGAGGGGTTACTGACAGCTAAGCATAATAGTTCAGTGCATTTAGCTCAAGACTACTACAGGCTTTACACCATCTTCTATTGTAATCGTGTCACTAAAGTTTAGACTTAGGATAAGATATGCAAAGCTGTGAGGATGCGCCCCAGGTCTCCCCTCCCTTTCAGTTCAGTCATTTATTCTCAACCAATCAATTGACTAGTCTTAACTTATGCCAATCTCTTTTGAGCTAACAGTAGTGGATGTTGGTGTGTTAGATACTTCTAACAATTCTTTCCGAAGCCCGCGGAATTTCCATCTCTGTCAATTAACCGAGGGTTTAAAGTCTATACTGTATAGACTGATCCGGAGTTACTAAATAGAAGAAAGCCACATCAGCTGAAATTGAGGTCTGATCTCACCATTGTTTTGCAGTAATTGGATAGAACGCACAACTGAATAGCGTTAGCCGAGGGTAAAATATGGCAAGATCACAATTATTAGACCTCGGGTTAATTGGAACACAGCATTCTGGAGAACCCTGCAGTTGCCCACTTTCCCCGGATTTGCCATCTGCAGCTAAGACTCATAGCTAAAGTTTATCACGAGTCTATTGTATCTTAGCCATTTTTCTTAGCCGGAAGCTCCGGGATCACAGTGTCCAGGTGCCCAAGCGTTCTGACTCTGGGGTAGACGTATGGCGCTTAGAAAAGCTGTTGATGATAATCTTGTTTGCAAAAGTGTTGTTGTTCGTACCTCATATTGCCACTCCGTCGAGACAACAGCTCACCTACTCGCCATACTTCAAACAGTATAAGACTCTCTACAGCTTTCTCAATATGCCCTTTGGAACGGCGTCAGAGGTCTGTCATATCCAGGGTCTATATTACCATCTCTAAAGTAATCTGTCTGAGCGCTAACCCTAAGGAGCGCACCCGTACCCGCTACGTGGTATAGTGAAGGCGCGCTCTGCAATTTGCACATTCACTTAGTAGGTCTAAACTTGAGTGCGGATGCAGCGGTGGTTGATGTAGAGGAGAACATTCCAATCTAAGCGTCGTTTCAGGTCACTTGTACGCTCCCTTCGTTCGCTCTAGGAACTTGCCCGAAATGTGTATCCCACTAACATACCCCCTTACTCTGTAGACCTCATGAAGGCTGATGAAGTGTAAATATGCTAAATGGTATACTGCCCGAACTGACTTTCTAAAATTGTTATCTTGAGCTGATAGTCCTTACAGTGAATGGCTCACATCACGCGCCTCGTACGCGCTAATATGCTATATGCATTGCATTGTCTCCATTGGCGTGACTCATGTGATCAATCGAGGTTGATTGATGGTTACAGCTTAGCACGTTCCAAAGGAACGCCACTTCAATACCCAATTGCGCCGGATAAAACTTATCCTCTGGCTGCTAACACAGGTGATATATGAGGACGTGATCTGCTTTTATGATATAGAGACACACCAAGCCAAAGCGCTGCAAAATCTCACTAATTGCCAACTCACTCAAAAGCAACAGGATATCTGCTGGGCTTCTTGCAAAGTTGAGAGCGTGAGAGCGTGGCCCTACGGTATGTGTTCTTGATGTATTACTAAGACGCTGTAGGCACGATGACGTCAGGTCTTCCCCTCTCAGGATCATGGAGACTGTTGCTAGGCATGGACCTCAGGGAACAAGAAAACAGCAGACATTGTCATATGGTGTTAAAATAAACTGAAGAAAATGGAATCTGAATTTTCGTTTTGTTACCTGAGTCTTTTTGCAATCTAGACTCAAGGCCTTATATTTTCCTTCCTACTCTTGATATATTCAGGCTCATGGTAACGTAGCGATCTTGGGGTAACGTAGCATTTCACACCAGCATCAGTTGCGGGGTCGAAGTATCATATCACTATCGCTATACATATACTACGATACCTGATGTTGCTTCGTATGGAAACTTTAAGTTAATAGGCATACAATGATTGCATTGCTGTTCCTTCTTGGCACAGCTGCGGCTGCTATCTACGACAAACCTCTGGCCACTGTGCCGGGTCAACAGGATGCAATCCCCAATTGGGACTTTCAACAATTGCCCAAAGTCTCTAAGAACACTGCAGCTCTTTCCGAGCCAGGCGTCGATACCTCGTCCTGGCATTATGCGCCTGTATCCCGATGCACTTTGATGGGCTGCCTCTTGGCCGAAGGCACCTATGCCACAGATGGTCCTGATGGGCTTTGGTACTCTGATAACCTTGACCGTTTTGACCAGAGCCCATTCACTACTCCTTGGGTGTATCGGAACCAATTCCGCTTGTCTATATCATCAAAGCGCAATTACTTCCTTCAAACTAATGGAGTCACCCCGGCTGCAGACTTGTTTCTTAACGGCAAGCAAATCGCCGACAACATCACGCAGTCGGGCTCCTACGGCGGCCATACATACGACATCACGCCTCTTGCCCGAAAGGAAAATGCACTTGTAGTCAAAGTCTATCCTACAAACTATCAAGAGCACCTAGCGGTCGGATTTGTCGATTGGAACCCTTATCCGCCTGATAATGGCACTGGAGTGTGGAGGGACATTACAATCAAACAGACAGGCGACGTCTTTATGGGTCCTGTAAGCGTGCTTGTTGACATGGATATACCTATAAAGCAGAACAAAAACCTTGATGCGGATGTCACCGTCAAGGCTCAGGCCCGAAACCTGAGCAAAAGGCCAGTAAAGTTTATCGCCAAAGCCGAGATCAGGGCTCCAGACGGTAAAAGCCTAAAGGTGCTTACCAAGCCGATTCACCTCGGAGCTAGGGCCTCAACGATTGTTGAGCTTCCGGCGAAGGTCCAAGATCCACAAGTTTGGTGGCCAGCGGCTTGGGGTGAACAACCGCTGTACTCGGTCCAGCTGACCTATTCTATCGGGCACGACACTTCAGACATTAGCCCTCGCACCAATTTTGGCATCCGAACCGTCACATCCGAGCTGAATGCGCACAACGACACGTTGTTCAAGGTGAATGGCTATCCAATCCAGATCAGAGGTGGCGGCTATACATCCGACATGTTTCTGCGTTGGGACCCCCAATATTTCGGATATGTAGCACGCTATGTCCTGGACATGGGCATGAATACAATCCGCCTGGAGGGCAAGATGGAGCATCCTGAACTCTACGACATTGCTGACAGACTTGGCGTCATGATCATTGCTGGCTGGGAGTGTTGCGATCGTTGGGAGGCTTGGCCCTACAATGATGACATTTCCCAGGACCCTCCCCAAAAATGGTCCGAGATTGACTATGAGACCGCCAACGCTTCCATAAGGCACGAGGCGGCCATGATGCAAACTCACCCAAGTATGATCGCCTTCCTCGTGGGCAGCGACTATTGGCCTGATGACCGGGCCACAGCGATATACCTTGAAGGCTTACATGATGCTGGATGGCAAGTCCCCATCATCTCTTCGGCTGCCAAACGTGGTTATCCAAAGGCCCTTGGTCCGTCCGGAATGAAAATGGAGGGGCCTTATGATTGGGTTCCGCCCGTCTATTGGTTCGACAGAGAACCGACAGACAACAGGTCTGGATCCTCTTTTGGGTTCGGAAGCGAGCTAGGCGCTGGTGTCGGAACGCCTACTAAAGGAAGTCTCACCAGATTTCTGACGGACAAAGACATAGAGGACTTGTGGAAGAAGCCAAGCAAGGGCCTCTATCACATGTCACAGAACACCTCACAGTTCTACGATCGGTCGATTTATAACAAGGCGCTGTTTGTTCGGTACGGCAAGCCTACATCTCTAGACGACTACCTGATGAAGGCCCAGATGATGGACTATGAAGCAACACGTTCTGAGTTCGAGGGTTGGGCAAGCCAATGGAGCGCTTCTCGTCCGGCTACTGGTCTGATCTACTGGATGCTGAATAACGCCTGGCCGAGTCTCCATTGGAACCAATTTGACTACTATCTCCACCCGGCTGGGTCATATTTCGGCACCAAGATTGCCAATCGAGTTGAACACGTAGCCTTTGATTACTTCAAGAGCTTTATCTGGATAATCAATCAGTCCCTTGATCAATCTGGCCCGCGCTCAGCTCTTGTCGACTTGGTGGATCTGAAGGGTAACCATATCTCTCACCAGGAGCTTCACTTCGCCACAGAGCCCAATAAATCTCGAAGGATTGGCGATGTAAGCAATTCCATTAAAAGGATTAAGGATGTTGGCGTGCTCCGCCTGCTACTGGTTGACGATGATACGAAGAAGGTACTCAGCCGCAACGCGTACTGGCTATCCGGACAGAAGGATATAGTAGACTGGACCACCACGTCGTGGTATTCTGTCGACGTTAAGCAGTCCGCCAACTTCACTGCGCTGAACACTATGGAACAAGCAACCATCATAGCGTCAGCGTCTAACAACAACACTTCTAAGGTTTGGAAGCTTCGAGTTGAGAATAATGCTACAGTCCCCGCGGTGTTTGTCCAGCTCAACCTGGTAGATAAGGGCGGCAACGATGTGACTCCGTTGGCCTGGTCAGACAACTATTTCACTCTGCTTCCACGCGAGTCGATTGAAGTCGAACTCAGCGACTGGTCGGGCAATGGTGCTATGGTACAAATCTATGGCAAGAACGTGGAAGAGTCTTGGATTAAGCTGAGCTGAATAATGATGATAGATATCACGTTATCTAAGTGTTTATTAAATGCCTTATGATTAGTCGCACTTGACATATTCTACTTATGTAATGCAGATTGTACAAATAAGGTGCTTAGATTGTGGTTTCTGGGACAGTTATTATCTGTCCCTCCTTAACTCCAGATACTTATCTAAATACAAGAAATATCTTAGTTAGAGGCACTGAACGAGCAATCAATTCTTCGTAGAGTTCAACATACGTCTCCTTGACAGTAGAAGCCCACCACCACTCCGACTGACTCGCGGGGCACCCTACAAACTGGACGAGGCATTTTTTGGTTCCATACCCCTGATCCTTCTTCAGATCCTTTTCTTTATAATCCGTAGAAGATGGACAACGTCTGAAGGCAACTGCGCGGCTCTCTGGCGACCTCCTTGCTTTTGCCAGTACGACAGCAATTTCTGCTCATTCTTGAGGTGGATGTCGCGCTCAGTGAACCAATGAACCAGGGTATGGCGGGAGTTGGGCTTGGTAAACTCGACCCTGAGGAGGACGTACGGACCTTGTACATTGGGCTCTACCGTGGTGATCTCAACATCGTCCCGTGTTTCCGTTTCGTGGTCTATGATTTTCCATTCGACACCACCCTCTAGAACTGATTGTGTTAAATGAGATTAGAAGAAGGATTATGGCATATTGTAACTTACTGGAAGCCGGGGAGACATCCCGGATCTTCTGCGTGATCGTCTTCGAGACTATGTCGTCGTTTGGCATGGCTTCGAGTTGCTCTTGGGGATACAGAAGGAACAGCAAGAAGGTGTCGCTAGACAATAGATGAATTGAGAATAAGTTGTTAGGAGATTAGATGAAAGGAGCTGGGAAGAGACTTCATTTATGTATTTTTCACTCCATTTCACAGCGCGAATAAGGCATGGACATGCGATGCTTGGAGCAGCGAGGCGCAGGGAATGCCTACCAGGATACCTGTACCTGCCCGGCGGTGAGGGTGAGATAACAGCATAGGTAAGACTACAGTGAGCTGAAGTATCTTGCACGGCGATCTCTCACAGAAGGTGTCACAGACAGGCTTTCAACCTCTGAGGTTCACATGCTTTCATGTGCCGCAGCAAATCACAGAGTGAGGGAAGCGACATATACTAGGGTCGGAATTAGATGGTGACACAAGCTTAAGAACATATCGGGCTCTTGCCTGTTATTGGCAATGAGCAACTCTTTGCAGTTCAATAGTCGGAATCCACCTAGAAGTGTTCTGTTAAGGCTCGAGTGACTGGTGCGTGCCTGACTTGTTGTTGCCAACTTGAACGGTCGGGCAATTGTAACTCACCTGCCTTTCACGCCGTGATGGAGGGGCATGTGAAGCTTGCAGTCATGAACCATCGGCTCGTGTACCTCGGATATTAGATTGAGAGCAGTACTGGACACACAGAGAACGCTCAAAGTGAGTTGAACAAACAGGTTGAGGCTAGAACCTAAGTGAAAGCAGCAATCCGGCATGCTTTGCCTGCCTTCCACGATTGAGATACTATCCACGCCCTTCTTGACAAGATACACAGGGCTGCTAAAGAGCAGGCAGACGTGAGAGTACTCCAGACTCAATTGCTAACGGTGTATGACAAAGCTATGGATTTGTTGAAAACGCCTCATTCGCGTTGTTGATGAAGTCCCAGTGAGTCCAAAATGTGGCTTACACTAATCACATCACTACAAGATAAACCCCTCAAGATAAACAGAGAAGGGTCTACACCCTGTCCTCTCGGCAACAAAGGATCAGAAACAAAATGCTAGAAAATTGACTGGAAGAATTAACTGAGGAGTTGGGAAAAAAGCAAAAGTGCTTTTTCAATGAATGATTTGTAGATTATGCTGTCTCAGCTCAGTTTTCGGATCTGCCTTTGAGCCAAGCCAATGTTGTTTTGTTATAGCGCAGCCACCTTCCTTTTTAGCGCCTGAAAATCACCCGAGAGGCCCCTGTCGCTCTGGAAACCCGAGAACCTTATCGTGTTGCTTCTGTCTCCTTGCATACACGATGACGAGCATTTGTTGTTGGGCCAATCTCAACAGATGCAACTGCTCGGATGCGGGAATATGTTGGTTATAATAATGCCTTGAAATCAGTTCGTCGTTAGTTCTTCTGCGAATTTTTATTCTTCTTTATTATTTTATCTCTTGTGTACTTTGACGTAGATATTCACAATGCGCAGTCTCGCAGTCCTGGCTTCTTTATGCCGTCTTACCTCCGCACTATCGATCCCTGTTTACCCGAAGAAAAGAGACATTTCAGCTGGGGTTGCTATTTATAGCTGCACACAGCCGAATACCATTGCTCTCACCTTCGATGACGGCCCATTCTTGTACACAGATTCTGTGCTCGATCAGCTTGCTTCAGCCGGAATTGCGGCCACGTTCTTCCTCAATGGTTACAACATTGGGAACATCATGGACTACCAAGCCACTGTTAACAGGATGATCGAAGAGGGACACCAAGTCGCGTCGCATACGTATGTACAAGGCATCGACCCATTGAATTTGTAGTTACTGATGATATGTAGCTACGGGCATCCGGATCTCACAGGCCTTGCAGATTTCGACGTCGAGCAGCAGATGTCGCTCCTGAGCGACGAGTTCATCAACATCATCGGCAAGTATCCTGTTTACATGCGTCCTCCCTATTTTAGCTTCAACGCTCGCATTCTTGGAGTCCTTGGTCAATTGGGCTTCAAGGTTATTATCGCTGATATCGACACCAACGATTGGCAGTACTCGTCATCCGGTGGTGCCGAACCCTCTTTAGCTTCATTCTACGCTGGGCTTAACAATAGCGGCTCCATTGTTCTTATGCATGACGTTCATCAGAATACTGTTCAGAATATCCTGCCTCGAATTATTCAGGCTACTCTTCAAAGTGGAAAGAGAGGTAAGCTTTAAGATTGTTGTTCCGAGACAAGTCTGACTGATGTTTATTTAGCTGTCACCGTGGGAGAATGTCTTGGAGATCCCGAGACAAACTGGTACCGAGGTGGAGCTACTCAGACACCAGAATGGAATGGCACCGATACTGGAGTTGTCCCCGTCCCCGTCAGTCAGACACCTGCACCTGAGAGAGCGGTAGTATGGGAGTAATTGGGTTTGGCTTTTTGAGGAAATCATCATACAACTATAATAAAAGACGCAAGTCCGACACTCATTTCAATTCAAATCTTATCTCTCTTCTATTCACAGTCCCAACTTCATATTAGCCATCTCGCGCACCTCTCTCTGGCCCTGTGTAAGACCTTCTTCTTCCGCATCAAGCCTCTCAAGACCCATTGCCTGGAGACCTGCCTTGGTAAGAATGTTCTCGACCCTGGCTCCGCAATCTTCATGATCATATTCCCTCTCCCAGGTACCATGAGATCGTGTAAAGTCAATTGGAACATCTCCTTTCTGGAAGGCCTCCCGGGTCGTAAGCAGAGACTCAATATTGTAAGGCGTGAGCGGATTGCATGCGTTGTATGAAACGCTCGAATCGACAAGTCCGGGGTTCGTAGGGTCGACACCATGGACCAGGTCACAGTGCCAGAACACATAATCACCCGGTCGAACTGGAGGGATACCGACTATGGCTCGCTTGATGTCGAGATCGGGGTGGCCCTCAACAGTTGGGAAGAACTGGGTTTGGCCTGGAGTCGCACCTGGGAACGTAGGCAGAGAATCGTTGTACTCTCCAGTGTGAAACAATGGTCGCAGCATGATATATGCCATAGACAGCTTCAAGCTTGGGAGTACTCGCAGTGTTCCCTCACCAGTCTGTGTGTTAGAAAGGGACAGCCATCCTTGAAGACTTCTCCATACTGAGCAAGCCGTTCCTGTATGATAAAGGTCACTTTGAGCTTTGACACGGTGGTCTGCAGACCATGCATCCCAGTCTTGCCAGTTGCCTTCGAAAATAGCGGCATAATTCTTTCGGTTCTCTTCATCTTCCCATCGTTCAATCGCCCCGCTGTCCATGTGAGGATCCAGTGGGAACTGACCAGGATCATTGCTTGGATAGCGGATGCGAATTCGGTCAGGGTAGATGACCTGACTGTCGAGGTCAATGGGAGTTGTTGGGTCTGATACGTGCCATAATCTGGAGACGCATTTCATGGCTTCCAAGACCCTAGGATGGGTTCGCATTTCCATCTGTGCTTTGGTCCAGAACACGTTCCAGGCTGCGGGTTTGTGGTGGGGGTGACCGCCTACGCCTGGGTGACGCTTGGTATAATCCTTCAGAGATGTCTCCCAAGCGACCGCTTGCTCTTCGCTGACGACGTTTCGAAGGATCAGGCAGCCTCGTTCATGGACCAGCTTCATGAAGTCATCAGGGAGATTGCCGCCTACAGTGAATTAGAACAAGGCCTCCTGGGGTATATGAATTGGCTGGTATGCAAAAGACATACCATTCTTTCGGACGTCGTCAAAGTCAATTTCAGGAACCAAAGCTGCTCCATGCTTGTCGATGTGATCGACTTCCTTGCGTAGAATCTTGACCAGACGCTCATACGACTCAATCACCTTTTGCTTGCTCTCAGGCTTGACGAGTGACCTCTTGATATCAGCAAATCGCTGATCCAGCAGGTCGCATCTATTTGTCACTGTTAGTTGAGTGCGTCAGACTTCATGCCATGCCAAAGCATCTATAGACGTACTCAAGCACAAGTTGCTGAGAAAGCTCTGGCTGCTCTGTTTGAGTATAAGACATTTTTCTCAAGACATATAAATGCCAAAGTGAATTAGAGGGCTTTTCGTGGGGGAGTGGGAAGTCAGTTGATGAAATCAACAATATGAGGCAGAAAGGAAGCAATATGGATTGATGGAACTTTGTATATAAGAGCGAATGAATAAGGCTAGATACAAAACTCCAATCGGCCATCATTCATTTTCACACGGTCATGAAAGAGACTATCCAGATTAGTCTGTACTCCCCAACCCTGGAATTCAGCTGCAAGATGACGGGCGCATTTCATGGTCTGAGTGAATTAGCCGATCGCAGAATTGGCCAGCCACGGCCTGGTCCATCCACTAACCCAATCCCGGTGGCGCGATTTAGCGACTCAATTAAGCGACCAAGCAGCTGAAAATGCCGATCGGTTTGACGAACCTACCCGATAAGGCCTGTCCCGTTATGGTCATTTGTAGTAAGAGGAGTTTATTGCTTTGTACTGAAATATAGCGTTTCAGACGAACCTAAATTGTGATGATGCCTATTAATGAGTATGAATTTTGCCATCACTCAAGCTCATCCGAGTGTTTACGCCTCACTATTTGTCTCGATCTCTTGTTACATTCATTTCATACCATGAGTACTCAAGCTTTCGATGTCAACAAGCCTGAAACATGGCACTTAGCAGCGACCATTGACAATGAGCTACAAAATGTCAGTAAGCAGTACGCGTTGAAGCATTAGTGTTTAATATCATTAACCGGAACTGAGTAGATGATCAAAAATGGAGCAAGGGGAAGGTTCACTGGTGATACCGAGCATTTGACGCTAGCGCAAACGCGAACCAAGTTTGACAGTTTATTCCAGCAAGACGCTGATATTCTTCGCTCCAAAATGCAAGATGAGGTGTCTGAGAAAGAGATTCATATTCCCGTCAGGGACGGATTCAAAGTCCGAGCGCTTGTCTATCGTCGCAAGATTGACCAGCCAAAGATGGATCGCCCTCTTGTTGTGCTTATTCATGGCGGAGGCTTCATCCTAGGCAACGCCGAGATGGAGATGCCAACCTGTGTTGAAGCAGTCCGGAGATACGATTGTGTTGCAGTGAGCTTGGAGTATCGGCTTTCTCCAGAAGTCAAGTTCCCTGTTGCATATGACGACTGCTGGGACGCTCTCGTATGGGTAAGTCAATTGTTTCGAGAAGATTTCTTTCACTAATCATGAGCTGTCACAGCTGTCTAAGAATGCAGCCACTCTACAGGCTGACCCAACACGTGGCTTTGTCTTTGGTGGGACTTCAGCCGGTTCGCACCTCAGCATCCCCTTGGCTCACAAAGCTCGAGACGAGAAGCTCTCACCTCCACTTACTGGTCTTTATCACTGCGTCCCGCCTGCTCTGATGCCACAAGCACTTACTGATAAGTACAAACCTCTCTACAACAGTAGAGAACAGCTTAAGAACGGTATGGCGCTTACTGCAGAGTCTACAAAGGTTTATGACAAAGCTGTTGAACCAGACTTTGCTTCGCCGCTGTGGAACCCTCTGCTTTGGCCAACTGGACATAGAGATTTACCTCCAACTTTCTTTCAGATCTGTGGGGCTGATCTGCTGAGGGATGAGGCTTTGATCTACGAGAGGGAGCTTCGGCTTGAAAGTGGGGTTCGAACCAAGACCGTTGTGTACGAAGGGTTGCCGCATGTATTTTGGTATGATTACCCGACACATAGTGCAAGCACCGGGTTTGTCAAGGATGCGGCTGATGGTTTGGGATGGCTACTCGGTCGGGAGAACTAGTCATTTGCACCCGATCCGTATTGCATTTATTCAAGAAACTCTTAACGTCGTGTTTGTATACTGTAGAGTTCACCAAGTGATTGTATATGAAGTAAGTGAGAGAGAGATGATGTACTTGGACACCTCTAAGACTTGTGTTTCATAACCTACACTCTGCACATAACTTTGGTAGGTTCAAGTTCACCTCCAGGGGCAGAAAACTTTTTTATTGTCTGCAGTCGAGACTATGAACAGTGAAGAGTGCGGCTATACATCCGGAGCCTCGGCGATGGTAAGTGCACCAACTCTAGCGTGCTACTGTCTATACAGATTCTTCACTGCAATCACGGGTTTTGGAACACTGGTAACATCGGTCGAATTTAGCGAAGGCATTTAAATTAATAATGTAAAGCTAAAATAGACTAATATAGTGGATTGTAGACTGCAGGGAAGGGGCCAGTGTCATTGAAGTTCAAGCTCTAGCCGGAAAAGACTACTCCGAGGTCGAGCGGGCAATAGAGACCGATCGATCCTTTCCGTCGTGATCCTTTGTCATAATACCATGTTCGCGAACCTCGGCGATTCCATGACCGTTGTAAACAACACCTTCAAACAACTCGTCAATTTCCTCGAGAGACAGTCCTTTCGTCTCGACCCAAAACACAGCGACAAATATGGTCTCTAGGACATCCCAAGCCCCGATGATGAAGTAAAGACGCCAGGAGATAGCCTCAAGAGCAATGGGGAACACCAGTGTAGTTCCAATGCTGTATCTGTTGTTAGTATGACCGAAGATATAATGCACATGATGGAGATCTTACGCAAATACCGCGATCGTTCCAGCCCATATCGCCATTCCGTTAGTACGCATAGAGTAGCTAAGAACTTCAGGGGGGTACAGTTGCGTAATAGGAGTGATGCCGACACTGTATGCACCCATAAAGAGGAAGATACAGGCGACAGTCCCATAGATACCAGCGAGATCTTGGCTAGTACTGAAAGCTGGAGAGGGGATTAGCGTGAGACTAAAGTGAGGGTCTGGTGCAGCTTACTCTTTGTCAGTGCACCAATGACAAACATCAGAATGGCCATTCCAACGCAAGCTGAGAGGCAGAGCGTCTTTCGGCCAGCTCTGTCCATAAGAAACGTTCCAATCATTGCACAGATCAGGCACCAAGACTGCAGTACAATGTTCTGTACACAGTTAGCAACAATTACTATTATTCGGGTATGATGACATACGATCTGGAGCTGCGTGGTCTTGTTGGTGATGCCAGCATTCGTGAGCATGTCACCAAGAAAAAAGGATGCAATGTTGTTTCCTGATGCGATTAGTATCCATGGCCTTTTAGCGCTCCGACATGGGACTTACCGCTTGCCATGACGATGACGGCTACAGATACTGCAAGCATGAGTCGTCTTCGAGCAGATCGAGTCTTAAACATCTCAGTGTATGATGCCGTCTTGCCTTCAGTTCGCTCTCTTTCTCTGCTATCAACCACGCTCTGATATTGCTGACGAACCTCCTCGTCTGATTGGTCCCCATTGGCTGCAATCGACGCTATGACTTGGAGAGCTTCATCCATCATATCTTGATGGGAAAGCCATCGAGGCGATTCGGGAGTCAGGAAGAGGCAGAAGATGCAGATCAGGGAAAACATGCTCTGTAAGAGAATAGGAAGGCGCCAGGACCATTCGCCAGGAATTTCGGCAGTGCGATAGGTAATGCCCGCGGAGATCAAGGCACCAACGTAGTAGACGGAGAAAGTAATGCTTAGACCGAGTCCACGAATATTGGGTGGAAGAGTCTCGGCGAGCCAACTGTATTGAAGAGAGGTTAGTAAAAGCTATAAGTCACAAAAGATGGAGGGAACTCTTACGTGGAACCAGCAATGCTTGAAAGTCCAGAAGCTACACCCAGAATAATTCGGCCAGAAAGAAACATGGCAAAGTTCTGAGAGCCAGCAACTAGTCCAATGCTGAAAAGCTTGGTCAAGAGAGCAACCAAAATAGAGTTCTTGCGGCCAATCGCGTTGACAACAGGACCCATAGTCAGGGATGCAATGCCCCATCCAATAAAGTTGGCAGACACGTTCAAGGCGCGGGTAGTGGTGTTGAGGTTTAGAAACTCAGTGTAGGAGGGAATAATGTTGATTCCGCTCATGAGTGCTGAGTCATAACCAGCAGTTGTTGCGTAGACTGCTGCGCTTGCGACGAGGAGCATGACCGTAAGGCGACTTGATTTGGGCTGGAAGGGTCCGATGACACCGGTTGGGGACCACATGATGATGGCAGTTGGGGTAATGTTAGAGTATAAGCAGAGGTTAGGTGAAAAGAAAGATCTTGAGAGGCCGAATGGAGGGCATTGAAGCTGTTGGATCGTGAAGGTTAAGTATCAAATGAGGACTTGATAGCACAGAGACGCGAAAACGCCACAATCTTGAGGCTAAGCGGCTTATCAATGGTTGCTTCCTTATTGGGACTGGTGATATCTCTCCCTAGCCTGTATATCTCATCCCGAGATTCTGGTCACTGGGGAGTCTGGAGTTCAGAATGCGGGGAGAAGGCGAATGTGGAGGGATGATTCTAGATTCTGAAAATTTGGACAAGCTAAAAAGTCGTCGGGTAATTCGAGACAACAACAAGCCACAGCTTGGTGCCGATCGGCAATTTCGTAAATTTCTACGTTACTATCTTATCAGCAGCCCTGACAGAGCAGAAATCGCGGAAAGGACTCGACGCGGAACACTTCGAAATAGCCAACCGTCCTTTCATCTAGTGGCCGACCTCCTACTGCTACCCGTATAGCTTGATAAGCTTGCCGATAGTTCTCCCCATGAGATGCAAGCTCGCTAAAGCGCTCCATGACCCATGACCTATGCAGTATATCATCTGACTCGATTGCGACCACGAACAACGGCCAGCCTAGCCGAGTCAAACCTGGCTCTCCTTGATCTCGATAGACCTTGAAGGCTAGCGACATGATTTCTTTCATGGCCTCGCGTTGCTCTGGTGCCATTGGTTCATGTCCGTGAATGATTCGAAGAAAGCAGACATATATGGCGTGAAAGCAGGAAATGACCGATTGCATCTCCATCACGAACCGTCTATGGGGTCCGTCGTCGGGTAGTTCTAGGCGGTTAGCCACGCTTATCAACTCTCCATATCTGGATCTGACGTCGCGGATGGCACCCGCGACAGACTGTCTCCACGAACCGTGGGGGACGTTATCGCGATGCTCGGCTGCGGCTAAAGAACCGACCAAGAACTTCAGCTGAGCGCACTCGGCGTCGAAACATGATAGGTCGCTACACTGCATGTCTTCCAGTAGCTCAGTCTGGGGATATGATCTTCCCCACAGGTCGTAGTTGGCAAGGACTGATCGCTTCTGTAATAGCCTGACACGTTGCAAGCGACCTTGTGCTTCACTCTCTGATATGTCTACTGAGGAGGTTCCCAGGAGATTGTTGAAATACCCGCCAAACCCGTTTAGAACAGCACCTCCATCCGCGTGTGAGAGCCAAATGAGTATTCTGCAAGAGACGGGACAGAAATTCTCAGGTTCAATGATCTGTGAGGTATGAGGATCATTATTGTCGCTGCTGGCGAGTCTTGATCGACCCAATAATATTGAGGTGGCGCCTCGCAGGTGCGCATCAACGCCAACACCGCACCCGTCTCCAAACCTGAGTTCATACAAGAGCATGAGCCATAACGTAGCCAGGACGGGTGGAAGATAGGTTATCTCGCTAGGGATCTGCGTAGCCACAGCTAGCATCTGTAAACCATCTCTGTAGTGCTGGATAGCTCTTAATCGTCTGGATTCGGCATCTGACTTGGAGCCGCTCGTTTTCTCAGACCATGTTTGCCCACTGACGGCGCAGACCATATGAAGAACCATCGGACTCTGCTGCGCCAACTTCCATACCAGCCCAGGTCCGCTGTGCATCGATATCCGCGTGCCAACCATTCCTGGGAGGACAAATCGGAAGAAGTGGATTGCCGAGTGATCGGAAGGGGACAGAATAGCGGCACAATCGGGTGAGAGGTCAAGTGCCAGGCCATCGTCGGCAATGGTATTCAGTGGTGGTAGACTGGCATCTGCACTCTGAGTATCGGATAAGGATACGCTGCCAAACTCCCCAGGATACGAATTATCACCACGGCCTGTGAGACTGTCGCTAGGTGTTGACGCCACATCTGCACTGGCTATCGGGTTTGCAGGGGACGATGCAGCAGGGGACGCGATCACGCGCCTGGTGTATTTTTTGCGAGGGAGGCGCGTATAGTCGCAGGTTAATTCCAGGCGGATACATCGCCGGCAAATTGGTCGCGTCTCGTCGCATTTGACCTTCTTAACGCGGCATGTTTGACATCCACCTCGTGACCGTTGGGTACTCGGTTGCTGTTGGAGTTGGAATTGTGATTGAGATCCAGATGAGGGTAGCGACTCGTGGCTGGGGCTTGGAGAACCCATGTGAGAGTGAGGGTTGTGTTGATCGCCTATTTCTGAATCTGTCGAGGTGCAGGAATTGAGGAATCAAGAGAGCGAAAATTGTGGAGTGAAAATGCGAGGGGGCTGGTTTGTTTTAGCTCGGCATTTTGAAGAGAGAGTAAGAGGCGACTGACTCATTGAGCTTGTCCGTAGCTGAACATCCGCTAGCTTGGCTTCCCGAATTAGCTTAGGGATAGCCCATCACTCTATTGGTCGTGACTTTATCAATTTGCATTCTCCAATATTACTGTGCTGCAGGCTGGCTATTATTGGAATGGCGATTATGGAATGGTTTGGCATAATGGTAAGAAACAAGAAGTTCGTGTTGCTGTCTACGTAGACGTACTATCCTAACAGCTATACACTGATATACCAACAACCTCTCCATCCATGCTCGAGAGCATCTACCTGTCAAAAGCCAAAGGTCACTAGTATACAGGAATCTTGAAAGCATTGAAGCTGTATGTCCAACTCTCGATTGACTTCTTGTCATTGACACACTCGAAGCTCTTGTCGTTCTTCCAAAGAGGGCGCATAGGCCATTGACACAACATCTGCGTCTCTCCCTTATAATCGCCTGAAGAAACAGTAGCGTTAAGTCTTGACGGCTGCTTGCCATTCTCAACCCAGTCGATCATAATGTTCATGTTGTTCTGAGGATAAGGACCTGGTTGAAGAGAGTTCGTGCCGCAGTGAGCTGCTCCAGGCACGAGATAGAACTGGTACCACTCAGAAAGAGCCTTTTGTGCCTTCTCATCGGACAGCTTTGGATACATGATGGATCGGACAGACTGCCAATAGTGAACGGAAGAACCTGCTGGGATGCTGGGATCTGATTCGCCATGGTAGTGGAGGAGCTTGCCGCCAGCTTGTTTGAAGGTTGTGAGATCGGGATGAGTAGTCTGCAGACTGTCGTAGTAGCGGACCATACCAGTGTTCATCCAGTCTACTAGAGTGTCGTACGTGACATTGTTGAGGTTATCAAGGTTATCGAGGTCAAGAAGCTCAATAAACTTTGCAACGTACATGCCACCAGTAGAAGGGATGTTCAGAGCCCACTTGTCGGTTTCGTTGTCGTAAGTAGGCTCACCATCAGATAGCTCAGAGCCAATCTGCCAAGACAGATACGCTCTTTCGTCCTTGCTGTTGAAAACACCATTGTAGATAGCTTGAGCAACAGCAACACCCTCAGCAGTAATAGTACCGTTCTGTTCTGGTGCATTGCTCGTCTGGCTGCCGGGAGCCTGTCTCTTGCTGAACCCAAAGCCAAGTGAAGAACTAGTCTCAGCTGCGCAGTAGTACTCTTTGCCGATCAGCGACTTGATGTTGAAGTGGATTTTGCAAAGATCTGTTCTGGAAATGACGCCATCTTTCCTTCCATCGAGATCGTCACAGGCTTCGATAGTGGCGTTGACGATCTTCTTGAGCTCACAAGGAGGGGGGTAATAGTCAAGTGTGTGCTCAACGGCAGCGGGGTAGACGTGCAGGACTTGTTGTTGCGCGAAGCGGAATGCAGGAGCTCCAGCGATGACACCGTCATACTCGTCGCCCCATCGCTGAACCTGGCTCATTCCCTCTCGCCCGCCATCCGAGCAGCCCTCGTAGTAAGCATAGACCTTGCTGGACTTTGACATGTCATACAGGTTCCTGGAGATATGCTTTCCGATTCGGGTCATCTCTCCGAGAGCTTGGTAAGAGAACATGTATGTCGCATCCCAGTTGATGGAACCGTTGCCGAGAAGGAATTTCTCATCGAAACTGTAGTTGAAGGCATCGTATCCGCCATCAGTAGCTCCTGCGGCAGCTCCGTACTTGAGGCCGCCAGTGGTGTCAGTGTTGAGAGAGTAGCCACCTCCGCCTGCAACATAGAACCGGCTCTTGAAGTCTTTGGGATCGGGGAAGGCATATTTGAGGTTGACTGTGTCACCCTTGCTGCCGTGGGTATACGCGACAGTGACGTTGCAGTAGTTGTAAGTATCGGTATCACGCTTCATTGGGCCGCCTCCCAGGCTGGCACTGGCGTTGTAGACCGCCGTGGACACCGTGATGGTAGATGGGATCATATCGATCCCTAGGAGGGTTCCATTGGAAGGCAGCGCAGCTTTCAGGTTCGAGACGGTACATAGTTCCGAGAGAGAGGACGCAAGGGAGCCCGAGGCTAGCAAAGCCATAATGGCTCCGAAAGATTGTCGCATCATGGTAAGTATTCTAATGAGAGTGGGAAGTATGAGAAAGTGATGCTCAATATGAAGTACTACTTGACATGGCGCAATCGTTCATGGTTATATACTCCTTCGACGACTGCGGGCTTCGTCACCAAAGGTCCGAGCCCGGAATCTGCCACGCGTTGATTATTTCATATTTAAGAATTTTCTGCAGAGAAATCAATTAGAATGAAGTAATTGATTGAGTCGAAACTTGGTGGCGATCCGAAATTGGTAAGGAGGCTTGACAAGATGCCCACTTTCCGCGTGTGGAGGTGTTCCGAGTTAAAGTGGAGACACACTGGGAAAAGGAGGGTATTAAAATAAACTCAGAAAAGAGTCCCTTAAGCTTAGGGTAGATTTACCCGAGCTTTCTCTTCTCCTCAAGACATACTGTCATTACAGGATAAGACCAGGTTTTATCAATAGTACGGATGCAGGGTCTAGGCGCATTTACTCAATCCTAGCATATTCAGAGTAAGGTGCAATAGCTAGCATTATAGATAATGCTACTTCAATCGCACTCAGAAAGAGTTAAAGGGCAAAGAAGGTCTTCTATATCTAAGTGTTTATAATCATTTAGATAGAGCACTGAAAGCTCCTACCTCTGAGAACAGGGTTGTTCAAGTCTCCAGTTGCTCTTCCAAGCGTTTATCCATTGACCAGACATTAAGAGTCGAAAGACTGGCTTCTCTCTGAGGCTGCCCCGGAAGCCGCTATTCTATATTGCTCGTGGTATAAGAGACCAAATTCATTCAAATTTATTTATCGCAGCGGGAAGGTCACTGTCAGAGACCGGAAATTGGCAGGAGGGGTTTCCTAGTCCTGCATCATACAGATCAGTGAACCCCGAATGCTACATCGACTCACAAGAGCTTAAGGGATCTCGATGTAGTCACTTCAGGTATTGCTAAAAATGGAGCTTCCATACCAGCGAGCCATGTTAGGCCACTGAGGTTCTGGATGCTTGCTCTTAGCTGCTTCTGAAGTTTCTAAATCCATGGCTGTTTATTTCTAGGGTTCGAGGTTCGCTCAGTCAGGCATAGTGAAGAAAGAATCTCAGCTACATGTCTTAACTGCAAGCAGTATATCTGCTATAAAGGAACTAAAGAAACTGAATAAACTTAAGATTCTGGAGATAGTGTTTATTATTACAGAATCGCTACCCAGCTCACAACATTCCTATGAGAGCCAATGATGGACTCAGAAGCCATGTACAACCACAACACGTTTTTGTAAATCACAGTCCTTGAAACCCCTCCTTATTGTCGTAGTGGTTCGCTGAGGGAAGTGAAGCAAGCACCTCTCCCTTAAGGTTGACTTGTTCTTATAACCATTATCGAAAGCTGCTGTGTAGTATTAGTTATTAGTGGTTCGTCTGGACTTATGCAATAGTGAAACTTACTTCAGGCAGTTAGAACTTAACATATGTATTTGGCTGGACCTGCCTGTCCAGAGGTGCCCTGAATGGCCTGACAGGTCACCCTGCAACATTGGTTGCCTGCACCAGCGACAGAACAGGTGCTACTACTGCTGCTGCTAACTAAGACAGTGTTGGGGCCGCAGGCGCATCGACAGGCTGGCTTTCCAGCGGGAGACGCCATGCCGAATGATACATACAGAGTACAGGCAACGAGAATGGACTTGATCTGCATGTTGGCGATGTTGGTGGTTGGTGATATTGGTAGTTAATGAGCTGCGAAGGTATTTTGTGTCTGTTTCTTTAATTCATTAGGACACACTGCAACCTTTTATAGATAGTCCAGATTCGTATTTCTACGCCAACACAGCATCTCTCAATGATCATGGTCTAGCCTTGTTGTAGAGAACTGGCGTTCGTACCAACAAGCCACATACACTAGGTGAGGTTCTAGATCCTGAGGTTTAACCGTTTCTGGTTATTCAAGACATGGCCTTTAGTACATCACCTTCCTCATGTAAATTGGAACACATGGGTATCGAACTATCGATCATGACATGGACCTCTAAACATCTATAAGAAACATTCCAAAAACTCAGTTGTTTACTCATAGCTCGATATCTAGTATTTGGCTATCTGTAATTTGCGAAATTGGCAAATAGACAATACCCCAACGCCACGACCCGTGACCCTAACAAGCGGTGAGGCCTCCATTTTGGCTTGATCCACTGAAAGCTACGCGATTGAGTAGGGAGCGGTTGGTTCCACTCTCAATGTGTCTTATCTGAGTCGAAGCAAGAGTTGTTGTCCAGATCAAATAATGGTCTCATTTGGGTCAGCCACTTTTACCTTTTCTGCCAATATATCAGATCCCAACCAACCGGAATCACTCCAGTGCTCCTTAGTATGTCGCGGTACCAGGAGCTCGGGAAACTGTCTTGTAAATTCGGGTCTGTGGTCATCTTCAGAGTTAGTAACTGCTAAGCCCAGCGCTCCAATAGGCTGGCTAAGTTTCTGAAATTGCATAGACATTTTCAGCCAGCCACTTTCTCAACTGCATTACGTTTAGTATGCAACGGCACCAATGCTTTGGGACCATGTCTTGTATATTTGGGTCTGGACTCATTCTCACATTGAGTGGATGGCAAGCCCAACGTTTCAATAGGACCCATCGCTAAAACAGGCTTGCTAGATAACCCAATCTATATGCATATTTTCAGCCAGCCATTTTACCCGCTAGTTTACACTGTCTAACTTAACTCACAGTGTTCTTGTTCTTTTTGGCGATCTCATGAGAAGCGCTGAATGAAATCTCGATGAATTGACATTACTGCAGTGATACGCCAACATGATTGGCTATTCGGCTATCGGATTGAGGAGACGCCGGTTAAGGGCGCGAGCGACAAGTTCCTCCATCAACCCTTCGGCCTTCGTTCAGTCAAGCCACTGAGTTTTCTAGACATACGTTCAGTTGTTACTATTGATTTCTAGTTGTTTCAGTCCATAAGCAGGTTTACCAACTTTCACATTCTAGCCATTACTACGCCACATCCCGCTGGCATGCCGACACCGGAGCAAACCTCAGAAATGAGCAGGTACATTCACATACCCAATAAAGACGAGGCCTTGCAAAGCATCGATCGAACAAAATACTCTTCAGGTGATGTCTTGAAGGAGGTCTGGACCGGTCTCGATCTACCCGAAACCGCTTTAACAGCTATAAGGCTTCCTGGCGAAGAAGGTCCGGCTCTTCCATCGTCATTCAAAATCGGAATCCTCGGACAAGCTTCTATCGGTCTATCTGCGCTGGCAGCTGCTCAGGTTCATTCACTACGGAATAAGACCCCCGTTCCTACAGTCACGGTGCCGCTCGAGCATGCAGTTGTAGAGTACAAATGCGAAAGACTGTACACGGTTTCCGACGAGCTTGCTTCTCCAGCAGGGGGCGCTATCGGTGGCTTGCACAAGACTTCAGATGGCTACGTTCGGATTCATGACGGGTTTCCAAACCATGTTCAAGGAACCCTTGATTTGCTTGGCTTGAAATCGGGTGCGGCTCGACAACAGGTGTCTGAGCAGACTGCGGATTGGGCTAGCATTGACTTGGAGAACTGCGGAACAGCAGAGGGTAAAGTCGCGATTTATGCTCTGCGCTCATATCGTCAGTGGGATAAGCTGCCTCAGTCGAGGGCCATCAGCAACTTTCCTATTAGCCTCAAGCAGCTGTCCAAGTCATCTCCTACTGGCATGCCAAGTAGGATGCAGCCAGGGAATCTCAAGTGCCTACAAGGTCTTCGGGTTGTTGAGATGAGTCGGGTGATTGCTGCTCCGTTATGCGGCAAGACCTTGGCGGTCCATGGAGCTGAGGTTATTTGGGTGACTTCACCAACACTTCCAGATCTGCCGAGAGTTGATCGGGAGTTTGGACGCGGCAAAAAGACTGTCCAACTCGACATACACAACTCTGAGGACCGAAAGCAGCTTCTCAGCCTTCTCGAGGACTGCGATGTGTTCATTCAAGGTTACCGGCCTGGGAGTCTTGCTTCATATGGTCTATCTCAAGATGAATTGAGAAAGATCAACCCAAACATCGTTGTAGCCAACATGTCTGCTTTTGGTCCTGAGGGTCCATGGTCAGGCCGTCGTGGATTTGACTCGCTTGTGCAGACATGCTCGGGCATGAATGTCTCTGAAGCTGAACACGCTGGAAGGGGAGAACCTGCTCGCCCGACACCTTGCCAAGCCCTCGATCATTCAGGCGGATACATGCTTGCAGTTGGCGTCATCGCTGCTGTCTATCATCGTACCTTCAATGGCGGTTCGTGGAGGGTAGATGTTTCGTTGGCGGGCATGATGAAGTATTTGAGGAGCTTGGGACAATATCCTAGCGCCAGTGGGTTTGAAGCGAAGGACTTTGAAAAGCCTGAAGATGTGCCTGACGAGTATTTCGAGGTCCAGGAGACGGGGTTCGGCACCATGAAGTCTATCAGGCATAGTGCCACTATTGAGGGTCTAGAGGTTGGCTGGGATATCATGCCAAAGCCACTTGGCTCAGACAAGCCGACATGGGATTAGAACAGCATCGCCAGTCACTCATTGCTCGACAATATTCCGGAAGACTTTTTCTACCTTGTGTTGCGTAGTGCGTTGCTTCCCCCCGTGAATTGATCCATGTTATTCGCGATAGATGTATTGTAATGAAGGAAAACCTCTGCACGGGAGAAAAGCCTGCATCTGGCCATTAGCATTGACCTTCACTAAAGATTATTCGATAGTGCAGTATAGCGTGGAGAATTGCTCCTGGTTCAGGCTTATCTGACCGAGGCTATTGGTGGCAGTTAGCGACAACCCCATTCAAAATAGCGGTGCATGTCACTCCAAGGGAGTCTAGACTTTCAGCTGAACAGCCACGTAATTTGCGCCAATCCACAAAGAAAAAAGACACAGCTTCCCTCTTGTTGACGTTTTGTCTCAGATCCAGTTTTTCAACTTACTCGCTCTTTTGTGCCTTTGGGCAGATTTCATTCTTTACTATCAATCATTATGGTTCAGTCGCAGCGCATTGTGGCTGCTCTGGCCTGCCTCACCATTATTGGCGTGAGCGGTAGCCCATGTAAGCCACATACCATGACTGCTACAACTGAGACAGCTTCTTTTGTTACCTCTCAATCAACAGTATCAGGATCATCTATCATACTACCGTCTGCTACCGAGACCGGGTCGTCTACGGAATCCAATGTTCTAACCGAGTCCACCGCTGCCATCGACACCACTACTGCTATTGAGGCTTCAACGACTGGGTTCTCTTCAACAATCGAGACAACAACTACCGCTGCAGCCACCACGTCTTCTGCTGCTGCCGAGATACCTTGCGCCAACCAAATCTATCGTGGCAACGCTTTGAGTCGTGGATACAAGATAACTGAAGCCGCCAGTGAGCAGGAATGCTGGGAGAACTGTGTTGATGACGAGAACTGCAACTCTTGGTTCTACCTTACAGCAGGTGCTTGCAACCTCTACACAAATACCTTGTCTCAGTTCAGCGCTCCTTCTAACGAGGAGGGTCTCCTGATTGGATCGCGCAACTGCTCTCCTCGAGACTATGAAGAGTGTAACGATAACATTGGCTTTGGTTGGATCCATAAACAGCCTGATGAGTATACCAGCAACGTCGTACTCGAAACCGACTGTGCTCATCTGTGCATGAAGAACGGCCTTTGCGATGTTTGGCAATACGACAGTCTCTCGCAGACTTGCAACATGTTCTCCGGTTCCTTTTCCGATATAGCCACTTTAGACTCTGAAGGTACAGCAATCGGCAGAAAGATGCTCATCGGTGCACGAAGCTGCTCTTCTGACTTCTTTAAACCTGTACTTGGAGCATGTAATGGGGAGATGGCATGGGGTAACAATTGGCCACAGCCTTACAGATCTTTCAATCAGTACAGCACCGTTGCTACATGTGCGCGAGCCTGCTCGATTGACCCCATGTGCTTGTCCTGGTATGTTTGGGATGGCCAGGGGGATTGTGAATTCTCGCAGCTTGTTCTCTGGAAAGATCCAACCGATATCGCTACTGCAGGCTCTCGAAACTGTGGTGTTCCTTGAGGTCTTCCAGTCATTCTTTGACTCTTGGCCCGGGGAATTGGCTGAGATAAGATTTCCTATTCCTAGGCATGCCTTTTCCATAGTGATGCCTTTCGATATATTGTACTGTATTCATTATATAATCTTAATCAAGTATCGTCATTACTAAATGAAGGATCAAACCAGACGCCCGATAAATATGCGTGGAGGCTCGATCTTGCTCGTGGAAGAGTGATTGGAAAAAGATATCCGGAGTATCTAGCATAAGCCCTTGTATTATAAGTATAATCGATTATGGTCCAAATATTGGATAAGGAGGAATGATGCCTCTGCTGACTTTACAGCATTTGCTGGCAGGTCATAATCGATCCGAGTACAAGACATCGTAAGAGCAAGCAGGAACCTTCAGCATCATTCGATCGTTGGTAAGATTAGAAGTAGATACTGAGGCTGTGTTCAAATCCTTTATCTCGGACTGCTTGCGCACTTTTTCTTATCGTTCTCACTGGCTGCGAATGTGAGACTGTCCCTTGGTGTAACTAATGGTGATCACCTTCTATTCTAGCCGCTTTTCTCTCGAATCTCACTGGCCAGCACTGTGACAGGGATCCTGCATCGCCTCCTCCCGCTCTGGTACATCGTCTTGTTGCATGGCCAGTCTTGACCTTCTCGCCTAAAAGGCGCGTGCATCTGCGGTTTCATTAGCACCATTCTTAACAGGATCTAGAACTGGCGGCAATGTAATGATACGTCACATTTTAACGCTCGGCTCCTGGGCTCTAACCTCAAGTCAGCGGATAAATAATGTTCCTTGTATATATTCTGCATGCCTCAGCATCCCCAATCTGTCTTTGGGAAAGCTGGAGTGAGCATTAGTTGATTCAATCGGACTCGCATCAGCCATGGTCAATACTGGAAAACCTAGCCGTGGATGCGCGACTTGCAAGAAGCGGAAAATAAAGGTAAACATATATAGGCAGATATCTCGACATTATTGATAGCGTCTCTAACGCGAAGCAGTGCGATGAACTAACACCGTCATGCACGCAGTGCAAAACAGCTGGATGGGTATGTCCAGGGCCGTCCGAGAGCAAATTGTTCTTCCGCAATCAAACCACTGCAGATCTTGCCAGAAAGAATGCCGGGGCGCTGATTGCAGCAACCTCAAGCTCTGCAACAACCCCAGACTCTGATGTGTGGAAACGACCTGTATCCCCCCCAGCACGGGACAGAGCTACTACTTTCTTCATGCGACAGTACGTTTTCGATATGACTAGTGCAGGAGGAGCCTTGCCTTTACGGGACAATCACGAATTTCTTCCAGGGCTCATACGCAATCAACAGTCCTCTTTCGGGCTTCTCAGCACAACAGTAGCGGCTGCGGGGTTTGCTGCTCTTTCTAATGCAGGCAACGTGTCAGAATGGCGGACAGAAGCATTTCGTCTTTATGATAGTGCCATTCGCCAGTTGCAGGCGGCCCTGCAGGATCCTGTTCAGAGAGTGTCTGATGAAACGCTTGGCGCAGTACTGCTCATGGGAACCTTCGAGGTGCGGCCTCGCTTATCTCAGTTCGAGTTTTGCGTACTAATTCGTACTAGACTATTGCTTTTGCAGATACTGGCTCACTGAAAGCGTTCAGCCAACACATTATTGCTGCAGCGAGATGCATCGAGTTGCGTGGGCCAGCCCAGTTCCAGACCGTGGTTGGTCTGAAGATTTTCATGCAGATGCGGCGCATCATGGTAAGACGGGTTTCCGCTTGCATTCTGCAGCTACTGACCCAGTACAAGATCACGACATGTCACCAACTACAGGAACCCATACCATTCGAGATCTCAAAGTGGTCGAGCTGGGCTGAAAGGAGCCAGAACAGCGACCTTGTCCCTGTCAATCGCTTTTCCGAGATCAATGAGGCTCTAGCTAGTGTCCGCGCTGAGCTCAAGTACCAGAATATCACGGAACCAGCTGTGATTTCTCACAGGCTTCTCAAGATCGACAAGCTTTTTGAAGACTGGGTGCAAACCTTACCGGCAAGCTGGGTATACAAGTCTTACAGATCCATTGGCCCTAATGGCGTGCCTTCTAGTAGATACGATCTACAGCACGACATGTATACGGATCCATGGATAGCTTGCGTGTGGAATTGTTACCGCAACGTCAGGCTTTTGATTCACGAGTCCATTATTATAGCTACGCTCAAACACGGCACTGCAGAGCAGAAAGAAGCATTGCAAAGTTCTGCCAAAGTTCTAGCCACGATGGCAGATGGGATCTGCCACAGCGTTGCATATCATCTTGGATACCGCGCTCAAGACAATGCGGTGGACAGTTTTGCTCAGACAATGCACCTTAGTAGCAATCCGACCCCCGGAGGTTTCTTACTTATTTGGCCTCTATTCTTTGCTGGGATACAGAGAACCACTTCTGCGGATCAGAGGCAGTGGGTTGGTGCATTGATGAGAAGAATTGGGGTGCGGATGGGTCTACAGTTGGCCGTGTCAATGGCTGATTTGTTGTTGGAGACGGAGATACAAGATCTCTCGTTTTCGAATTGCGAGACATTTTTGATCGGCGAATGGTATCCGAACTAGGCAAATAATACTTCACTTCTTAGTATTGCTCTCTCTCTGCTCCACTGCCTGGCTTCTGGACATACATCTGCTGTGCCCTCCTCTGTCGCATTGGCATAATTTGATGACGGCTTGGTGATTGTTCAGCATGTAACCATGTTGCAGGGTTTCTGGTAGGGCTACCCAGTTGTCCAATGACAATGGCACAGGACCGAACCCTTGCACACTCGTAAGCCGATCACCCTAATCACCTCAAGTGGGGAGCTTATCCAAGTCTAGTTAGCCATGCGAGAGAGCCAATCAGTATTGCAAATCTCCCATCTTTGTGGATCGATGCACAGCCCCTGTAAAGAGTATTTGCCAAGAGTGTTCCTGTCAGATGTAAGGTTGACTTTTAGGATCAGTAGCCGCCTCAGCGGCCGCCGCGTATCTTGTCGTTGTTAGGGGACAACTAAGGATCACCTCGGTCAGATATTATTATCATTGGTCGATGCAACCGTTGAATGAGTACCCCGGGTAGAAGTTCATATTATTGGACACTGATATGCCTGTAGCAGGTCTGATGATCCGCCAGACTGGATTCATAATGATTTCAAATTCATGTTGTCGAGAACACGGCAAGTTCCGTCATATTCGGCTTCAGGCAACAAAAGTTTCTGTAGATCTGGTTCACTTTCCTAAAAGAGATCAAGCTATTAGAGACTGCTGACCATGTTTCGTAGAAAAGGGCCATAGCAATTCTCAGGAGGCATGCAATAATATCCCTTAGATAGTAGTTCACGCCGATTTACAATAAGCTATGGGAGGGACATTTAGTACAATAGCCTGAAAGCTTCAACACCAGAGTCAACCCGATAGTTTTCAGCATTAGTATTTAACGCCCTGGGGAGCATCCAGGTCTACGCCTTGGCATTTCGGTATTCAAAATACTATCCCTGTATCAAGAAATCTCATTATAGTTCCCGGTCAAGGCAGAATGTGTCCAAAAGGCTGGATCAACATAAGGTAGCCGCGACTTTTTCTGTCTAGCTTAATGTATACTCGGAGTAGATTGGCCGCTCCGCAACGCTTACCTTTTCTATGTCCAGCTGTGTCGTAACAGCTCCAGGATGTCGATCCCCGGGCGTCGATCCTTCAATACTGCAAATCCATAACTGTTGTCGCTTTATCACGCAGGCACGTTTGAATAGATTGGATATGATTACCCATGCATATCAATGCCCCATAAATTGGCTTTAATTTAGACGCATAACCTTAACTGAAGTCACAGGGATTTGTTCCTTTGGCGTTCCTTGTTTCATAACCTTTAGGTGGAGGCTATGGATGAGCTTGTTCCTTTAAAACTGTTACACGACTGTAAAGTCGGGGTCTTAGCAAGAATCCCATGCGAATGCGAAAGTGGCAGTGTTTTGTAGATCAGTGTTATTAGTATAAAAACAGATGTGAGATCCTAATAAACTCTCTCTCGATGTGGTAGCGACAGAGTTTCAGTGCTCATATTCATCTGAGTTCTGGTTCTGACCAATATTCTTTTCCTATCTTTCTCTTCCAGCCTTTGAGCTAGCTTCCATCACAATGAACGACACGGGGAACTTTGTCATATTTGGACCCAAGGCCAACTGTACTTTGGAAGTGCGTATCTTTCCCCGACTAATACCTATCTCTGAGCCAAGCCACAAAGGCTTTGATGCTAGCTACCGTTCTTCGCTAACGATCTTGTCAGCTTTGTCCTATCGAGATGAGCGTCTATGGTTACCGACCTTCTCTCCCAGCCAATATCGCTTTTGCCGCTTTATTCACCTTGGCCACTTTCGCGCATGCCTACTTGGGCTTCAAATGGAAAACACCTTGGTTCATGTGGTGCATGATCCTCAGTTGCACGCATGAAGTGACGGGCTACGTAGCGCGCATTCTCCTCTGGGTCAATCCATGGAGTTTCGGTGCATTTATTACGCAAATCAGTAAGTACTTCAACCAGTCGGTGACGAAAGGTTACTAACGCATTGCAGTTGCTATTACGCAGGCCCCTGTTTTCTATTGTGCCGCAATATATGTCACCCTTGGCCAAAGGTTTGCTTGTTCCTATGGGGGTAGCGCCAATTAACTGACTCTTGCCCAGCATTGAGCATTACGGACCAAGCCTCGCTCGATTTCCCACCAAGTACATTGCCTGGGTATTTGTGCCAATGGATATCATCTCGTTGATTTTGCAGGGTACTGGTGGAGGTCTCTCAGCGTCCTCTTCCGGTGCTAGCCAGGTCGGGGTTGATGTCGCCATGGCAGGGCTGATTTTTCAAGTCATTATGCTGGTTGCGTTTAGCCTCTTGTTCGGCGACTACATGTTTCGATACCTGCGGTCGAAGAAGTCCCGGAATCTTGGGTCCAGGGACAAGCTGTTCTTTGCCTTCCTCGCCATTGCCGTCCTTGCTACTTTGGCGCGTTGCATCTTCCGTGCCGATGAGCTCAAGGAGGGTTACCAAGGGGAACTGATCAAGCATGAGGACTTATTCATTGCTTTGGAAGGAGTGTAAGTCTGGTAATTCTACTTTCTATCCGTTATTCTCATACTTACTACTCTTTTCAGGTTGATTGTTGTGGCTGTCTTTTGCCTCTTCATTGCCCATCCTGGCTTCGTCTTCAACCGGCCAGCGAAGGTTTACTACTCTGTTGCTACTGGGGCTGAAGCCACTGATGAAATGGCTTATCGATCTAAGCTTGCGGATCATGTCAGTGAGTCAGAGCACTAGGGTTACAAAGCGGCCATGGGTATATGTTTATGTGATTTGGTTGCATTTCTCGATTTAGAAGTACAATAAAAAGGCGATGGGTTATATGACAGTAGTATCTAGTAACATGATAATGATATTTGTCCATGCTGGTGCTATTTCTCATAAGTAATTGAGAATTCTGAGCTTTGGGGAGGTCTATTGGCTATAATAGATGTATAGAGAGTGAGCACTGCCACTCCCTGATCAAATCTGTCTTTCCAATTAGAAAGAGTCGGTTATCTCTATGAACGAATTTTCACAGCAACAATCTTGGCACCCTCTGTCTTCGTTCCATCGACAGGCTTTGCAAGCGCACCCGATGTAGACACATACAAGGTCTTCTCACCCTTCTTCCTATAACTGAATGCAGCAGCAGTCGAACCCGCAACTGTCATTTCGTGAATACCACCAACGACAGTTTTCCATTTCCCAGTCTTGACATCTACAAAGACGATCGAATTGTCAAAATTGGTGGCCGCATAGATATTGCCATTTTTATCAAACTCGAAGTCGTCGAAGAACCCAACACCGCTCGAGAGATCGGCGATGAGTTGAGGCTTGGCTCCCTTTTTCGGGTAACCCGCTGGGGTGATTGCAATGCGGTATATCTTGACGGCGTTGGAATTCGTGAAGTACAGGTAGTTGTCGCGAACCTTGATACCATTGATTCCGAAGGCATCAGCTGCGATAGGAGCCATCTCGGGGAACACAAATGCCGAGTCGTCAAAGACACCGGTAGTTAGGTCGAGGCGTCCGACGAACCCAGCGACAGAGTCAGACACTAGGACTGCATCTGACCTACCCGGAATAGCGGCAACGCCGTTGAGAAAAGCGCTCTTCTTGGTCATGTCGCTGATCTTTCTGACCTTTGCCTTGGGCTGGTGTCGTCGATTGGGAAACTCGATAGCCCAAGCTTCAAAGGTTCCTGGCGTCAAGTGACTAAGAGCAGTCGCTTCACTGCCAACAACAATGAAGGTCTCAGGCTTGCCAGGGCTCTGGGGTACCTCGGCGATGCCAAGGAGTCCGGTGATGGAGGGGAACGTGACCAGCTCTTCAAGACCAGACTTGCAGTCTGAAGGGTTGACGACAGTATAGACAGTGGCTGAGGGCCAGAGTTCCGTTGCCAAGAGGTCGCCATTAGAGCGCACTGCAACATTCTCCAGCCATGTGCCGAGAGGAAGTTGACCAATTGTCTTCGCAGTGAAGGACGAACCCAGAGCAACGGCTGGGAAGGCGATCAGGCCTAGGACAGAGTGGAGCAACATGTTGCCACTTAATAAGAAGAAAAGCTATCGAGGTGGTTCAGTTGTTGTTCCTGTCTGGTGGCGATGAAACGATCTCATGGAAAGGCAGCAAACTATATAGATTCAATGTGACACCCCGGTCTTTCAGCCGTAACAGTCATTGACTTGACACAATGTCGTGTAGATACCAAACGAGGCATGCATTATAGCCGAGATTGAGTTCCGGATCAATTCAGCAAGTTTGATTGGATCTAGATAATATTTCCATGGTAAGATGGCTGAATGTTCGTTGACTAAGTCTGACAAGCAATGCTGAATAATGGCGATTTGACTTTGTCAGCCGGCTGTGGGACATGCTGTTGGTCGCGAGATGATGTTAACTACGGAGTAAATACTACGGTTTGAGTCAATTAGCCCTCGCTATTGGTCCAATTGGGAAGCTGCAAAGGGCTGAATAACATCCTTAATAAGCACTCAGATTTTGTGGAGCATTTTGTGAATGTGCACAATCTGCATAGCTTGCTCACGTGATAATTAATGCTCACAATCGGCAATTGCCCAACGTTCAGGGAGTCAAACACTCGCGACCAGAGTTCAATTCCCAGCAGAAGTGAAAATACAACGGCTATTTATAGATTCCTCTTTAACTATAAAAAGACATCGCGTTGTTCTTTGAAGTGACTTAAATATTATAGTGTGAGGTTTTCTCTTTTTTTTCTTTTCCCTAATATGTCATTGAACAGTTACTGGTCATTTATATAGCAATTCGCTAACATCATTATACTGAAATTCACTTATATCTTGGTTCTCTGACTCTTCGTGAGTGTAGTATCTGTTCACTTAGAGATTATATTACTTTAAAACACGCAGTCTAGAATTAGATATTTTCAAATGGCCAGATGCGATCAGACTTGTTCAACGGCATTTTAACGCAATTCTGTAGGGTAACCTTCATTCCACTCGGTGCTGCTCGTTGATGTTTACCGAAATTTCCCGGACAAGTTCGCGTCGCGTCTGACGCGGGAGAGCAGTATCACACGTGACCAGTGAATACCGAGTTTAGCCGACAAATGGTCCGAGGACTCCGGTCCAGCGCTCTTAGAGTGATGGGGGTCTAGTCCCCTTCGGGATAGTCGAATCTCAGACTTCATGATTCACTCGACTCTGATTTGTTGGATAATTGCGTGAAAGGCCTCTGTTGAAGCAAATCCGCGGAAATCTCACAACGTCCCACTGTAAAATGGAATCTTCAGAAAGCATGCTCCATCCTGGCATTTATCGATGGGGTCAAGGATGACAAAGTCAGGTTTCACGAACACGAACAATGGAAAATGTGCCGTTGATCCGCTGTATATATTAACATGACATGCCAGCATTCCTCAACGTTCCTCTGCTGGGACATGCAAAGTCAGACATTAATTCATTCCTCTTTTAGACTAACTACCCACTATGTCGTTGACAACTTCCCAAGTTGACATTGTTAAGTCAACAGCCCCTGTACTCAAGATTCATGGAGAGACCATTACGTCCTTATTCTATAAGAACTTGATTGGTACCTATCCTGATCTCCGCAACATCTTCAACCTCAGCCACCAACACGATGGCGCTCAGGCCAAAGCTCTGGCTGGCGCTGTGCTTGCGTATGCCACCTATATCGATAAGCCCGAATTCTTGGCGTCTACGATCGAACGTATTGCCCAGAGACATGTCAGTCTTAAAGTCACGGAAGATCAATATGTTCTTGTTGGCGAGCAGCTTATCAAAGCGATCGGAGAAGTACTTGGCGATTCCCTCACAGCTGACATCGCTGATGCGTGGACGGCTGCGTACGGGCAACTAGCTAATATCTTTATCAACCGCGAGAAGCAGTTGTATCAAGAGGCCGGCGAGTGGGATGGCTGGAGGAAGTTCAAGATTTTCAAGCGCGAGAAGGAAGCAGATCTCATCACAAGCTTTTATCTGGTCCCATCGGATGGAAAGACACCATTACCTCCGTTCCGACCTGGTCAGTATGTCAGCCTCCGAATCAATGTACCTGAGCTCGGAGGCGTCTTTCAATGTCGTCAGTACAGCATGAGTCAGGCGCATCACAGTGACTACTACCGAGTCAGCATCAAGAAGGAGAGTTTCACTCTGGAAGGAAAAGACGATCCTTTGCCCGGCACTGTCTCCAATCTCCTTCATAACCACTATCAGGTTGGAGAGGAGGTTGAGATGACATATCCTCGTGGCGAATTCTGGCTCGACATCGAAGACGATACAAAAGCAAATGCACCTCTCATTTTGATATCAGCAGGCGTTGGTATTACGCCTTTGATGTCGATGCTCGAGTCAGTTCTCAGCTCGCCTCGTTCGAAGATGGCAAACAGACCTATCCTCTGGCTCCACACAGCTAGAACATCGCAGCACATGGCTTTCCGCACACAGGTTCGCAGTGTGTCGGCAGCCCGTGAGAACGTCGAGACTCTTATCTGGCTCAAGAACGTGTCACAAAACGATAAAAAGGGCGAAGACTATGATTTTGAGGGACGATTAGACCTCGATGTTGTGTATCAAGTGAAGAAAGAAGAGTTGCAAAACAAGGAATCTCAGTTTTTTATATGTGGACCTGCTTCTTGGATGGTAGCAACAAGAGATAAGCTACAGAGTTTGGAGGTTGGGCACGAGCAAATTAACATGGAGCTCTTTGGGACTGGTAGTATCAATCAGGAGTGAGGGGAAATATCTGAGCAATCAGATCAAGCCATGAAAAACTCGAATGTAGAATCAGACAATTGACCATTTAGACTTTTCCTCTCTAAGACACCCTCGACAAGAGTCCTGAAGACAACAGACAGTAGTGGGGTCTGAGGCCACATACACATCAGACTTGGAAAACAACTTTCTGGACCTTGGACTCATTGAACAATTCGTAACCTCGAACCGCATTTGAAAGAGGAAGAATGTTGTCAAATAGGAAGCTGTACTCTGTCAGTTCAAACCAGACTCCCTGGGCATATGCTGGACTTAAGAGGATGCATACCTAAGAGAATCCTGTTCTTGCTTGAGAACTTCCATTGCCTCGGAAAAAATGCTTCTTACAGGGCATCGTCCCATTTGTAGACGGACATTCTTGCTAAACTCAGTTAGCTTTATGTACTGCAGCAAGAAGTCGGAGCTCACTTGTACGCATCACTGCCTGACCAAGGGATCTGTTACATTTTAGTATGATCCCTAGCTGGGAAGGTATCATAAAACACACCTCTGAGTTGTGGACACCAATGCTGCTGATAGCACCAAATGAGCGAACCAGGTCAAATGCAGTTCGAAGGGCAGGCGAGAGCCCGACAACTTCCACCACTATATCAGCGCCTCTGCCATCAGTGACTGACTTTACACGCTCGATCATATCATCCCTGCTCTCCATGAAGTTGAGAGGCTCGGCACCCAGCTTCGCAGCCTGATCAAGTCTACTTTGAACACTATCCACAGCAAATAGATGCTTTGGCTTCAGCACTGCCGCAGCAACAATGGCGCATAGTCCAACGGGGCCACAGCCAATCACCACAATAGTTGAATCTTGCAGATCTAGCTTCGGCATCATCTCAACACCGCTCTGGACGCCGAAATAACCGGTGGGGAAGATGTCAGTCATTAGGATAAGGGCCTGATCATGGATACCTTCGGGAGCCTTGATCACAGTCCCGTCTGCGAATGGTACGCGGACAAATTCTGCTTGAGCGCCGTCAAGACTGGGAGAACCGAGGGCTTGGCTCTTGACGCATCGTGCTGAGCCACCGTTCTGACAGTAGTAGCACTCGCCACTATATACTGTTAGTGATTGAATAGGTATAAGAAGCTCCTGTCGCAAAAGCATGACTGCTGGGAGTCTTACCAAGAAGCTGTAAACGGGGAAACAACTCTATCTCCAATCCTTACGGTCTTGACCTCAGAGCCCAAAGCAACAACAGTCCCTGTAAATTCGTGGCCCATGATGAAATCTGGCTCTGTTGGTTCAACGCCTCGGTACAAGTGTAGTTCTCTGCTACCTTGTCAGCCCTCTGTATTTGAGACTTTATCGTCAGGTGGTACACACGATCCACATAACGCGGTCATGTTGACTTTCACAATGATATCCTGAGCATTCTGGACTAGCAACAATCAGTGAGGTTTAAAGCAAAACCCACCGCAGCATTCTTACCATGTGGAATTGGTCTGTCCTGTAAAGAGATCTTATATGGGCCATCGAAAACAACAGCCTTCATTACTTCTGAGGTTGTCATCGTGGTAGAATGAGAGGCCTATAGTTAGTGATAGTTTACGATCAGGAGAATGACAGTACGGAAGGCTTTAATTCTCCATCTAAGTATACATATTGCTCTACTTATGCCGATAATTATTCTGCCAAGGCCGGGACATTCAGATCTCCTAGGAGATTGCTTAACAATTTTGATCCAATCAGCAGCGCGTCTTGATAGTCATGTGAGCGGAAATGTCTCTCGCTGAATATCGGAACAGAAAAGATCATAATTATGATTGGCGAAGATCCAGTTACTGCCCACTATTCACGTGGTGTTTCGGCAATTCAAGCTCCGCGGAACTTCCATTCTCCGCCCGCAACCATGACCCAATCAACAACTCATCAACCCAATGACTTTAGGAACTCAGATTCGCCGAAGCCGTCGGGCTTGTGAGCCATGTCGGTAAGTTCAGAATCGCTGTAAAGAGAGATTGGTCAGCTGATATATAAATCAAGTCGTAAAAAGTCCAAGTGCACTGGCGAACGACCAATCTGCTCATTTTGTGAGCGACTTCAACTTCCGTGCAAGTATGCCGCAAGGGGAAGCTCGTCGCAGGACAGCACCAACAAAGCCCAGAAAGCTCAGAAGTCATACGCTTCCGTTACCTAATTCCAGATTCTTTACCTAATCGAAGTTTTAGGAAATCCACCAAAGACAGGGTCCAGCTTCTTGAATCCCAGATAGCATCTTTATCTGAATTGGTTGGGCAAGTCAAAAACCTTGTAGCGATAGATCTATAGATACTAACGAGTCTCCTATTAGTTCACGGACGAATAAAGAAGCTCTGGCTTCTGGACTTCCACAGCCTCTTCCTTCAACAATCAGCTCTGATGGAACTCCCTTCTCAACTAGGCAGGCTGTTCCTAATGAGCGACAAACAGTCTCCTTCTCAGACGCTCAGTACGACTCTTATTGTTGCCCATTTACCATACGCCGGGCTAATCTGATCTCAGATCTGACCTGCCGCAAGATGTATTGACTCACTTTCTACATGTCTACAGTCAGAAAGTGCACCTTCAACCTTTACCATTGTTTGACCTCGTTGTCCTTGAAAGGAAACTCACAAATGCCCCTCAATATTTTATTTATAGCTTCTTAGCTCTTATGCTTGAGTTCACGACCCATAAATACTTCCAGAACGAACACGCAGAGGCATCTAGCTATTACAGCCGTTCAGCAGCTACTACCATACAGAGTCTTGCCGCTGAAGGAAAGCACCAGGTTGAGGTTGCTCAAGCTCTATGCATGATGGCACTGAGAGATATCGTAGGAAAGTGGGATTGAGTTTCCTTCGATGGATGTTACTAATAGTTCTACAGTAAGTGATTTACCCAGGGCATGGATGTCCATTGGCACAGCGACACGGCTTGAGAGTATCGGACATCTGTGGAAGGGCAACTCAATTCCCAATCAGGAATCAGCGGAAGGGAATAGATGCTATTGGAGCATTTACATGATTGAGGCCGTCTTTTTCCCTCACATGCCACGGGCCCCAACCCGTGACCAGACTCAGAAATATCCTCCCAGTGCTGAGCCTCCGCCACCAATTCCTCAAGATGCCAACGATTTCAATGCACCGGACTTTGATAATGCTGTTGGTTCATCAGATGATCTAGGAATCAACACGCACGCGGGGAGAATGATAGCAGTCTGGAGTCAAGTCGCCTGCCATCTTGATGAAATTAGACGTGGAGAGGTTCAAATACCATGGCTACCAGAGTCTACGTACTCCAAGCTCAACCTTGCTCTTTTTGAGTATGAGGCTCAATTCAACCAGAGACACCTGATGAGGAGCCTCTTCCCTTTCAAAAGAACTTCAGACGAGATACAGGCATGCCGCGAGTATTGGAACCCATGGTTGACCACGCATTTAGTATTGCATGCGTCTCTCGCTTTGTTGAACCACCCTTTCATTCACTTGGTGGCTTTACGCCGAAACAAAGGTATGAGCCAGTCCAGGTTGTTCTTGCAACAGGTCGTGGACCAAGCTCTCTTTCATTCCGGATGGGTATTCTGGCTTGTTGGAATATTTGAAGATTTGAACATTGAGATATCCAACCCTCTCATCGGATTAGCTGTTGCAGCAACATCGACGATTCCATGGCTCTACCAATTCGTGAAGAATGCCAAGGTTGCTTGCAAAGCCAGCCAGAATTTAGCCAAGGGACAGAGATTGCTGCAGCGCCTATCCAAGACTTGGCCATGCATGTCGCATAAAGTATGTCCCTCCACTGCGAACCCGGTGTTTACTGACCGTGATCAGCTCCAAAGTCTCCAACGACTCCAATCGCTTGTCATTGGGAAGTCGCCTGAAGCTGATGCTGCTGATACCACGATCAACTTTCCACCGTCTATGATATGGGAACTTCTCGATCCGATCATTCACAATACCAGACAATCCACAGGCCGTTCTGACCTATCCACAGAGGGTCTCCCTTACGTCAGTATACACGTCACAACAGACTTCTTGCATCCTCTAGCGGATGACGAAGGTGATCAGGCGTTGAGTCACTTCAATTGGGAAGACAGTCTCATGTATGGGAATGACCTTTTGCAGGACAATTACCCGGCATCGCTCGTTCCCTTCGATTTCAATGTGACATAGTCTCCCGTCATGAGAATAGGTATTTTTTGCATCTCGCGGGTGGCAATAGTGAATGGGAAAATTGGTAGTACCTGAATAAATGGGCATCGGGAGACGGCACTTAACAGTTCCGACTAGTTTACCAGGCCGGAATGTGCCGTGACCCATCACCTGTCATGCAACGATAGAGCTAATTGCAAGGTCAAAAAATTCCTACAAGCCTCGTGATTTGCGAAATGGCATGCAAAGTCTAAGGGCGATGACGGTTATTGCCGGTAACCCGATTATGACAATTCGTTTAGCTTATCTTGCAACGCCATCTACTGTGACGTAGTCACGATCTTCTGGAAAGCGTCAAGTCGGCCCACTGTCAGAAGCTAATTACATGTGATGCTCGGGTTGGGCTACCAAAACCTCGGGCACTAACAAATCACCAACGGACTTCTCAACAATCAGATCATATCGCGGAAAGACTTTGGTTGCGTCACGCAACATGGAAATGAGGATAAATTGAAGGAGTTGGCCATGGTTGGGAAGCTATTCGCGATATAATCATCACATATAAACTACACTATATTTCAATTCCAAATCCTAAACACCAATTCGCTATTCACTATGTATTACAGCAAAGGTAACTATGAAGCCTTTGCGCGACCACTCAAGCCTGAAGGTATTGAGAACAAAACCGCATGGATTGTGGGCTCTGGCCTCGCCGGTCTCTCAACCGCCGCATTCCTCGTCCGTGATGCTCAAATGCCTGGGAAAAACATCACCATCCTTGAAGAACTCAAGATCCCAGGCGGTGCATTAGATGGCATCAAGGAACCCGAGAAAGGGTTTGTTATCCGCGGTGGTCGCGAGATGGAATCTCACTTCGAGTGCCTCTGGGACCTCTTCCGCTCTGTTCCCTCGATTGAGGAGAAAGGAGCTAGTGTTCTTGATGAGTTTTATTGGCTCAACAAGAGAGATCCGAACTTCTCTCTCCAACGCGCGACGATCAATCAAGGTCAAGATGCAGAGACTGGGAAGTTGTTCACTCTGACCGAAAAGGCCCAGTCAGAGATGACAAGACTTTTCCTTGCTACCAGAGCCGAAGTTGAAAACAAGCGTATTGACGAAGTTTTCAGCGACGACTTCTTCAAGAGCAACTTTTGGCTCTACTGGCAGACTATGTTTGCTTTCCAGACCTGGCACTCTGCTCTGGAGATGAAGCTATACCTCCATCGCTTTGTCAACCATATCAAAGGCATGCCTGACTTTTCGACCCTCAAGTTCACCAAGTACAACCAGTATGAGTCTCTTGTGCTGCCATTGCATAAGTGGCTTGAGGATCAGGGTGTCGTGTTTCAGTACGGCACCGAGGTTCAGGATGTTGACTTCAAAATTGAGGAGAATAAGAAAACTGCAACTTTTATCCATTGGCTCAAAGACGGAGAGAAAGGTGGTCAGTCTCTCGGATTCAACGATCTCGTCTTTATGACTATTGGCTCGTTGACGGAGAACTCTGGCTTGGGTGATCAGCATACCCCAGCTAAGCTTCATGATGGCCCAGCTCCTGCCTGGGACTTGTGGCGTCGCATCGCAGCCAAAGACCCCTCCTTCGGCCGCCCAGAGGTTTTCTGTGACAATATCCCTGCGACAAAGTGGATGTCAGCAACAGTTACGACTTTGGACAAACGTGTTCCTGAGTATATCCAGAAGATCTGCAAGCGAGATCCATTCAGCGGAAAGGTCGTAACCGGAGGTATTGTCACAGTCCGAGATTCCAGCTGGATCATGAGCTGGACAGTCAATCGCCAGCCTCACTTCAAGAATCAGCCCAAGGATCAGATTGTTGTGTGGGTCTATGGCCTTCTTGTCGAAAAGAACGGCGACTACGTTAAGAAGCCTATGCAAGATTGCACTGGCGAGGAGATTATCCAGGAGTGGCTGTATCACATGGGCGTCCCAGAGAGTGACATCCCTGTTCTTGCAGCTGAAGGGGCCAAATGCGTTCCAGTAATGATGCCATATGTCACATCCTTCTTTATGCCGCGAAAAGCAGGGGATCGTCCTAACATTGTTCCTGCAGGAGCAGAGAACTTTGCCTTCCTTGGGCAATTTTCAGAGACGACACGCGATACTATCTTCACTACAGAATATTCTGTTCGTACAGCCATGGAGTCGGTTTATCAGCTTACTGGAGTGGATCGCGGTGTTCCGGAGGTATTCGGCTCGACTTACGATGTGAGAGTTTTGCTTGATGCAATGTGTCAGCTAAGAGACGGCAAAGAATTGGTGACGTGGCTGCCAGAGCGTATTCGGAGGTTCCTTGTCAATAAGTTGGAAGCATCACAGATTGGCCAGCTGATGCACGAGTATCACCTTATTTAGATCAGTATTGTCACTTGGAGTATAGGGACTTAATAGCAGTTAGATACTCTCGTTGTCAGGCTTTGGTCTCGAGATTGGAAGATAGCATGCATTTCAAGATTTGTGTGAGGCAGCAGATTAAAAACGTTAGTGGTTTGCTAGATAGGAATACATCGTCTTGAGATTCCCGTGCAGTCTATTAAAAACACAATTAATTTCAATAACTATATTAATATCTTAAACTCGTAATAGAAAGAAATTCTCAGACTTTCGCTGTTAGCGATGTCGTGCTTTCTGTATCTCCGAAACTTTGTCCCCTCTTGGCAGCTTTGACTTGTTCCAGCTGAAACCCCTGCTCGTTATTTCCATCCGCAAAGCTAGACCCATTGACGTCGCTTTCCTCCAGAGGGCGGCACCCAGTCCTCAAACTAGCAATAACCTTCTCACACGCGGCTCGAGAGGTGTAATAGTAGATCAAAGCGTTCCAGAAGCCCTGCAGAGGGAGTACGAATGCGCTGACATATCCCAACTGCACGGATGACTTGCCGTCCACAAGAACATACAGACGATTCGCGCTCGCAGGAATCCAAGTGACAAGCATCGCTGTGAAGAATAGAAGGGCGGTCTTGGCATATGACATAGCTGCCTCGTCACTCGAGCTGCGTCCTTTGCGATCTGAGTGCTGTGTTCTGATGTTGTTTTGCTCGGAAGAATTCGCTATGGGCTGGGCGAGACCAGTACAAATACTTGCTGAATGAACTGGTTCAGGTCTTATAGCGGATCCAAAAGATTGTTCGAAGCCAGGCGGAGCAGAATCTGAGGTTGAAATGGTGATTTTTGTAGTTTTGGCAATGACCATAGGATCTGCAGTGTGCGGGACTTGGGACGAAGTGTTCCGCTCGTACGAATTTGAGAAGCTATTTAAACGCTTCTTCCATTTATAGATAGTAATCCCGGTACGGACGTATATAGCGAAAGCGATAAAAATAATCAGCCTAGGATGGTGTCAGAACTGTTCTTGAGGATGGCCAAGGAACATCTTACCATATCAGTCCGTAAGTAGCCAGCTGCCAAGCATCCCACTCCACAGTAAGCCAACACCATAAGTTCGCATTCCCATATGCACGATGGCCATCTTTGTTCCTTACAAATATAAAGGTGATGCCTATGATGAACGGAATTCCGTAACATAGACCGATGTGAAGTGGCTCTAATTTCCGCAGCCTAATGGCGTCGAATCGGTGGTAGAACGTGAGGTAAACATTCGAAGCCATGGCTAGGGCCCAAAAGACATCTGCAAACATGAATCTAGCAAATTATCAGCAACTAAGTGGTGGAATGGACCAGAAAAGGACTTGCGTCTCGATTAGAAATGCTTGTGTCTGGCACCCAGCAGAATCTGGCTGGTCGAGGAAGCTCTTAGACATGAGTGTAGCGACATTGCTCATCATGTTGCCGAAAGAGGCGTAGAAAAGCATCCTACTGATAGGTTTGTGAAACAGCTTTGAAGAACAGAAGGTGGCGATGATGAAGAGGGAACCAAGAAGGCTAGGTACTGAGCATGTGCGCTCTATGGCGCTGATGGCTGACGCTGCGGATGCGGTGACCATGGTGAATAGCTGAAGGATCACTAAGCCCGTGAGAAGTCATGGGTGACGACAGGAGAACGCATGGGTAGTTGTAGAGCTCACTGTAAGACGGTCTTTAATAAAAGTGCAAGTAGAAAGGGGCCCGTGGAAAGAGTGGTCTGAAGCTAGAGGCTGTCTTACTACTTCTGAATAAGATCAGCGCTTTAATTGCTTCGCGAGCTAGTAATGTCTTCAACGTAGCTAAACGGGAAAGAGGGCCGCATAATGATCTGCACGCGAATCTCTACAGACAGAAGTGTCTGGTCCTAGCACTCCGTAATGATAGAGCTTTACGGAGTAGTGCACAGATGATTCTCACGACGCACCTGACAGGTCACGGCGATCTGCCACTACCCCTAACTAAATTCTTACAACAGCGGTCGATCATTGTCGATCACTTATTTTGCCCCACGGATCCTCTAAACTTGTGTCAAGGCCAGCTGATAAGCCAATGAGAATAAATAACAAACACGTAATAGCTTTAAACTCCAGTTCTCGAGTCCGAGAATTGACTCGCAAAGCCGGCTTATATGCAGTAGTACTTGAAAGCAATATATCTAATCTGTAGTACTGCACTCTTTATATTTAATTGACTTTAGGCCTACGACCTCTTTAAAGGAAACCTATAACCTAGGTATTAATATAAGTAATTAATAAGTCCCTCTATTATATAGCTCTAGATCAGCATCTTTAGCTAATTCATCCCCTGAAAGGCTTTACGAGGGTAAAATAGATAATAACGACGGTAAAATATTTCCGGGTTATTTATTGTAATTTCCATGAATTTTCGTACCTCGCCTCAGGGACCGAGCGTACGCTCTAGCATGGTCTGGGACCAAGTCATAACAAACTGGGACCTAGCGCATATTCCCAAAGGAAAACAGCGTGCATGATAGGCTCACTGTGCGGGATTAATAGTCGGAGCAATCCCTGTTCTTAAATCTTAGAACAGGACCACGCGACACAAGGCACATGACGATCAGCCAGGTTATCGAACGCATTGTCGAATTGCTAGCTTTAGGGGATATCTGCAGGTAATGCCAAATCACAATCGTCGCATCAAGTGAAGGCTTGTAGAAGGGGATAATAGATCAATTCCAAGGCGGGCCTCAACCGTTGGAGAGACAACTTGGACCTTATCACAAAATCTACTGGTCACGCCATGACGCCTACAGACACCGTCAAAGAAGCCTACAATGGGATTGAGCACATTCTCATTGGCTATTACGACTTTGTCTGCACTGGAATGAACTACTGCGGGAGTAATCGCCCCAATATTAGAAGGTTCATGACAGACGTGCAAACCGTCATTAATCTGTCTGACAAGCTCAGTACAGTAGACAGATATTCGGCTTCAACACCAAGACGAAAGGTTTGTTAGATGATGTCAACAAGCTCAGATCAGACGGGGCTTACATCCCCCCTGCCAATGAAATGATTAGCAGGATTCGGAACAACGAGATCAAAGTCACAAGGACGTCTTTAAGTTTATGCCTGTCGTTGGTGGGATGTCAACTACCTCTAAGAAGGTGGCCACTGAGCTTGCCCCTTTAAAGTCGTTTATCACTGAATATCTCGCGGATCCCAAAGCACTGCACGAGTTGATTACCCGCATGCTGGCTATAGACTGGGAAAAGGTCAACCAGGGCGTATTCGACAATACTGATCAAACCGGCTATTACGTGCGCAATGGTCTCATCGCGATCCAGGAGAACATGAAGAAGGAGCTAGTTGAGACAGTCAAGGCCTACTTCTGGCTCATTCGGGCAACGGACTCTCAGTTGAAGGACTTCACCTTGACGAATGGTCGCTGGAAGATGGAGTATGGCACCGTGGCTTACCAGCGATGGAGCACCATTGACATTGATATGCCGTGCACCAAAATTACCACCACGACGGCGAAGAAGGATGGCCTGACAAAGACATCTAACAAGTATCGGACCTACTGGAAGGGCCACTTTGGTCCGCATCAATCTCAGTATCAGGCAGTTCATGTTCCGTACGTGAAGATGTATGAATGATCTAAGGGAGATATCGGCCTTGTTCGAGCCAGTATACGTGGTCTAGCTTGTAATGGCTATGCAAATGAGGTCATGCTGATGACTTTCAATAGCTGTCTTGAAAGCACCAAGGTCAATTCTCTATTCCCTAATATTTCGTGATAGATTGAGTGTTCAGTTTGGGATACAGTACATTAGTCACCTTCACACTTCAAGGGTTATCAATGGCAATAATATTATACGATTTCTAGGGGTACGGTGATGATTTCTACTTTTACTAATATGGTGTATAAATGTAAAACCATGTAGTTCTTCATTAAGCAGAAGATGCCGTTGTAGCTTGACTGGGAGTAGATTTAGCCGTTGCTGTTTGTGACGCAGTTGCACTACCACTGGCTTCATCATCATCGTCACCGCCAGAACCACTACCGCCGCCCTTGACAACCATGGCCTGAACAATCTGGCCTGCCTTATTGAAGACGATGTTAACAAGAGCACTAAGCTCCTTGTACTCATATGTCCGCTGCGTAAGACCATTTTGCAAAGTCTTCTCATCGCCAGTGAAGGTCATGTTTTGCTTGTAGTTTCCGATAATCGAGCTAACAACATCGCTGCCTGTTTTTGTGACTTCTTGCACAATATTTCCAAGATTGTCAATGAGAAAATTGAGTTTCGTGTCGCCCTGGGTAATAGAGCCAAGTAGTCCGTCTACAGCGCCAATAACGCCTTCGACAATGTCGCCGACCGAGTCGAGCAAATTGATGAGAGCCGGGTTAAGATCGAGGGAAGCCAGAGTGCGGTTGACAATCTCGACCAAGTGGCCCAAACGGACAACGAGCTCAAGTTCGGCCTCTACATCTGCGATGGTGATGTTGACCTTGTCGATGCCGACTTGGATACCTGCATTGATCTGGACAAGCTTCGCAATGTCCGCGTTGAGGTTGATGTCTGCATGCAGATTGTCGACGTCCAGCTCAATGCGGCCAACAGAGAGTTCTGGTACTTTGAGATGAACGTCGGGAGGACCAAGTGAGGAGTTGCTTGAGCCTCCTCCTCCACCTCCAGGTGCAGATGTCGGCTGAGCTGTGCTGTCGCTAGTGGCATCCTCACTCCCAGATGGCGAGGATGTCGGGGGAATTGCGATGCTTTCCGCAGTAGTAGCTGGATCTGTTGAATCTGGTGTTTGGGCAATACCCAGGCTGAAAAGGTGAGCCAGAACCAAAGGCTTCAAAATGGAGAGACGCATATTGACGTTTGGTAGAAATCTCTCGAGAAGAAGTTGATGATGGTTGATGCTCCAACGGCGAGAAAGTTATGGTATGTCGAGACACTTCTTGCTCATCGTCTACCGCCAGGTCTTTGAGAATTTACCCCATGGCATAAAGTGGACCTTTGTCACACAGCCCTTGGAACCAGCGCAATCTCCCGTCGCATCATGGGCCCTCGGCCCTATGAGCTTATTTGGATGGTTATATCGCGGGTCTTATCCGTCCTTTTAGTTACAAGCCATGCAAAAACAGGATTTTCGGAATTGGAAAGAAATTATTGATATGCTTTACGGGGTAATCGATCGAGATTGAGTTCATGCATTGACGCAGTTACAGGGGTCTGTCGAAAATACAGCCCTCTCAGGCTTCCGATACGTCCAATATGTCCCCACTCGCTGTGATTTCCCCTGCATCAATGAAACCTCGGAGGCTGGAGATCAGGGCCGGAACTTTCCTATCGGAGTTGCTGCTGTTTCAAGTTCGCTTACCGCCTAATCTGGGCTATCCAACCAGGCTGGGTTGAGCAACATATCATCACTTTGAGCAGGGATCCTTATTACAAGCTTGGCTGGGATGCTTTGAGAAGGAGGGTCGCTTGTATTTTTTCTTTTCTATTCCATGACTTGTGCCCAAGGGTATCTCATTGTGGGCAACGCAGCTGTCTCCTCATTCCCACTCTCTTTTCACCGGCAGCAAACTCAATCTCACAATGAAGCATTGCTCAGTATTCGGCGCTTTGGCTTTGGCCTCGTTTGCGAGCTTTGCTACTGCGAAAGCCAAAGGTGACGGCTACTATGGCTATCGTCTGAACCGTCGAGGAGACGATGAGTCCGCCATCTACGAGACTGAAAACACCAACAGCGGTATCGCGCCTCTCAACGAGGAGCCCGACGTCTACCTCAACGCCAATGTCTCAGTGGGTGAGATCTCCATTGAAGTGCAGAATATTACTGCGAAGATCAACCTAGACGCAAAAGTCCTCAATCTGCTTAATTTCAACGCTGGTGTCGATCTCGGTATTGATCGTGTGAAGCTTGGCATTTACAATGTCACAGCCAAGGTCGAGCTTGAGGCCCGACTTGGTAATATCCTGCGCATGGTCGATGATGTTCTTGAGAGTATCGACTTGAACCCAATCATCGCTACTCTCGGTGATACTGTCAAGGACATTGCAGATGATGTTGGCGATGTCGTTGGCGGAAGCAGTGGAGGCAATGAATCTGGCGAAGATGCTGAGGCGTTGGAGAAGAGAGATCTCACTGCGCGTCTGGAAAACAACATTCTTTACTCTGTCAACGACTTTTCAGGCTCGACAAACAGGAACCGCGTCTTGACACAAGATGGCTTCCTGTATGATATCTACCTAAACAACAACGGAGTCGAGAGGCGTCGCAAGGAAGTCGGATTCTACAGCAAAGACATGAAGTTTACCGGTCACAATAAGACAATCACCGGTGATGAAGGGGCGGAGTATGAGCTGCAGTACACATATGCACCGTACCATGGGCTCAGTGCTTATTGTAACATCTATACGGATCAGAGTGGAAAGGTGTTGAGAACCAAGATTGTTGCTGAGGCGGAGGGCGGAGGTGCTGCGACTATTGTAAACAAGGAGGAGGAGATTTAATTCATTGTCATTAGTAGTAGTATCAACACTGCTGCTGTCTCAGGCTCAACTATAAACCACGTTTGCCCGTCACGTGCCTAACAGATTGTGCGTTTATAAGTCCCCCATCATTTGGTAGGACGAGGTGTAAACACAAGGTGAAGGTTTGGGGTGGCCAGTGTAAACGTATCCATCTTGGCCTTCAAAAAGGCCTCTGGAGTCTGACCCTCACCAAGTCTCACATCGAATGCCCTGATAACATGTGCTATAACATATCTCACTTCCATCAAGCCAAGCTGCTTTCCGACACAAGAATATCGACCTTTTCAGAGTCAGCAAAGTTCAGAAGAGAGGCATGCTAGGTATTACCGATTGAGAAGGGTGCATAGACCCCCTTGTCTTTGGTCAATTCAGGTGATGTTGTCCAACGTTCCGGGATGAACTCTGATGGTCGTGCGAAATTCCGTTCATCTTATTCAACACGATTAGCCGTTACTGTACATTTAGGCAAGTGGAAGATAACCTACCTCGTTGAATTGTATGCATTGGGACCTGGACGATAGTATTGCCGGGTATGAAAGTGTCCCCAATCATCAGTCCCTGTGGAGGGGTGACTCTCTGCAAACCTGAAGGGACAGGCGGATGTAAACGAAGGGACTCGTCGATGACGGCATTCAAGTGAATGAGGTTGGAAAGTGATGTATGGTCTGCGTGTTCTCTGTCCATGAAGTACTGGTCAATCTCCTCTCTCAGCTTGACGATTTGAGAAGGGTTGGTCGCCAGCTCAAACAGAAGACCAGTCAAAGTCGCAGCGGTCGTGTCACTGTAGTCCAGTAAGTCTCAAGTCAACTCAGATGCTTCAAAAAAAACCAAATACGTACCTTCCAGCAACTGCGATGAGATAGGCTTCAGCTTCAACGTTGAGCTTTGCTTGGTGTGTCTTTGGACTGCGCTCGTACTCCTCAAGGATCCAAGCAAAGACATCAGGGTTGTCAGGCTTCATCTATTCGTCATCCATATTAGTTAGGTGACCAGGTTTCTCAGAGGCAATGGCATACCTTTGATCGTTCTTCAACCTGACCTGAAATCCATGCCCAGAACTGTCGGTCCTCAGAATTGACGGCGGGGATGAGTTTCAGGATGGGGATGACCCATGAAATGTGAGCAAGAGCACCAACCATCTTCATCGAGCCATGCAGGGAACTCAGGAAGTAATGATTGACACCGTCACGTAACATGTTGAAGGATTTGCCGAATGCAAGATCACCCATAACGTCGAAGCTGTAAAAGTTCAACCAGTCCGAGGCGTTGATAGTCGTGCCTTGCATCTCATTGAGACGATCAAGTAATTGTGTAGTATACTTCGTGACGCGAGGTTCGTAGTCCCGTAGTGCTTTATACTTGTTAGCTGGGGAATAGATAAGTTGGCGAAAAGAGTAGCCCCTACATTTAGAGCTCAGGGCTCTGTCCCAGATCTTTCGCCTGGTGCTGTGCTCTTTGTGATCGCGAATCATGTGTAACGAGATACGAGGATTAAGAATATTATAAAATGGACCTTTGGTGCATGGGGACTTGGCAGAGTAGATCGCATCAATCGCCTTTGGATGCGTGATGGAGAGTTGTGTTGGCCCTAACAGCAAAGGCTTAGTTAGCTTGACATTCGAAGCTGGAAAGGGAGATACCGACCCAATCTGACGAAATCGCCGTATTGCTGATGGAGTTGCTCAACCTCCTCATAGAGATGGGCATTCTTAGTAGTGAGGTAGGTAGGGTAGAAGTTTGAGATTCGAGCGCTGAGTGGCCCAGGGAACTTGTTCAGGGGATGGAAGAAGGTGCGATAACAGAGGATGCTGGTCATAAGCCCAAGTATGTGAGCACCTTCGAGTAAAAGAACGGATGCAGCCGAAAGATTGTTGCCATGCTGCCATCCTTTGAATCCAGCCAAGCGCAACAACCCAATCACAATGATGGGTAATGTAGCATAAGCTTGGAAGATGCGGAGCGCAAGCAAGTCCCATTCTCCTCTACGGTAGAAGAGAATATGCAAGAGACAGCCACTGGCGAATGAGACCGCAAGGGCTTCCGGGCTCTTGGGCTCAACCATCATGGCGTGGTCCATGTTGATGCAAAAGTCTAAAGAGGATAACAATTTGAAAGGAATTCAAGAGAAAGTTGATCCGTCCATGCAAATGAAGGGGCCGTGGAGGACCATTTAAGACGAGGATCTCACAACAATAGTGGTGATACAAGGGCTGGATCAGGTGAGCCAAGCCAAAGGTGGTTTTGTGGCATGGAATTCCGCCTCGGTAACTTTCATTCGTTACACTAAACTCGCTACGGGGGACAAACTGAGGATCGCAACGCGGGGTCATCCTAAAAGGCATCGCAGAGAGATTAGCGCGCTATGGGGAATTGCGGGGAATCTGGGGAAGCCTGGACTTGATGCACTTGAGAAGGTGCTCTGATATGTAAAGTCGATTCGCGAGTGGTTCAATTTGTGCCGTTAACCGTGGGCCGTAAATGGTGTCTCACTTACGTGGCTTAGACTGAACTGCCGCATGCATCCAACAACTCGCATGCGAGCACTAGTAATGATACGCAACCAACTCATTTGTTTTAGGATACTTGGCCCCAATGCCGTGATGTTTTCAGCCTCTGAGAGAACATAAGCTCTTAAAGGAACTCGGAAGTTGCGTTGCAAGTCATTCAGAATGTAGCGGTTTCGTATTCACAAGACTATTCTTAGTTATGAAAATGAGCTTTGAGTCTGGTCCATTTTATCGCTGCTTGTGCTTTGTCTCTACTTGCTCTTCTTAATAAAATATGTTTTGGAGTTGCAATATCCTCGCAATCCATCAACACCCCATTCCCGTCCCAAGCCACTGTTCTTATGACCACCAAATGTAGCTGTGGGTTCGATAGCTAGATGCTCGTTGAACCAAACACTTCCAACGTCAAGCCCATCAGCGATTCTCATCGCAAGCTCTTCATCAGCCGTCCACACAGAGCCTCCCAAGCCCATGTCGCTTGAGTTGACACGAGACAAGACCTCGTCTACTCCAGACCACTTTAGCAAAGGCACCACTGGTCCAAAGGGCTCTTCGGTGACGATTTTGCTATCATCTGGCGGGTTATCCACAACAGTAGGCTGGATGAAGTACCCTTTCTTCAAACCCTCTGACATGTCCCCACCTTTCAACACAGCATAATTGTTTTTTGCTATGTCGTCGAGGTGCACCTTGACACGCTCAAATTGGAGTTGGTTCTGGACGGGCCCCATAAAGGTGCCTTCTGCAAACCCGTCGCCAACTTTGAGCTGTGATACATGCTTGATGAAGGAGGCCTTGAAAGCGTCATATATGTCTTGATGCACGTAAATGCGCTTGACAGCAATGCAGATCTGACCTGCGTTCATGAACGCGGCCACTGCGATTTGTGAAGCGGCATTCTCTATGTCTGCATCTGCGCAGATAATGGCGGCATCGTTGCCTCCACTGTCCCATGTAAGCCGCTGTGTACTGAGAAGCCAGATGCAGGTCAACTTGGGAATGCTTACAGCTCCAAAGTAACTCTGGTCAAATTCTTGCTGGCGCTCTCCATGACCCTCTTACCCGTGGCTGTAGAGCCAGTAAAGCTGATCTTGTCAATGCCTGGGTGAGCCGTCAATATTGGGCCCAGATCATCGCCTCCGCTCAAGACCTGCACAACGCCAGGCGGGAAGAATCGTTGTGCAAGCTCAACTATTTTAATGCCGCAGTAGGGTGTGAAGGGAGAGGGCTTCACGATGATACAGTTGCCTGCCATTAGTGCGGGACCAAGCTTTCCGCACAGAAGCATGATGGGATCTTCAATAACGAGTTAGCTCAAAGCTTGCAGACGAGGTATCAAGACGTACAATTCCAGGGGACTATCGCAGCAACCACTCCCAGAGGGACATAACGAGTCGTAATGCGCTTATGTGGGCCGCTATCGACCTCATCCACAGGCATATCAAGCTCGCACGTCTCAGTAAGCCAGTGAACACCACGACCGATCTCATGGTCGGCAAACATAGCCTACAACGATTGTGTAAGCATTCTGAAGTCAACAGTTAGATAGACTTACAGGCTTCCCCTGCTCCGCTATAAGTAGCCGTGCGAACTCTGCTTTATGTGCCAAGAGCGCATCTGCCAAGGCCTTGATCTTCTCTTTTCGAACCTCAATAGGTGTCGTTTTCCAACTTTGGAATGCAGAGCGGGCTGCTTGTATAGCATCCTCAACGTCTGCTTGGGTTGACACAGGACAGTCTGGCAACGCCTCACACGTTGAAGGGTTGATGCCATGACGTGTGGCGGCAGTACCCCTGGGTTGGCCATTGATAATGTTGGAAAAGGTTGAGAAGTCCATGGTCTCCGGATAAGTAGTGACAGCCATTCTGGTTTCCTAAGATTGGTGGACGTGATAGCTTGAGGTGTGTCTCCTACTCAAAGAACTGTTTTCGGAAGATTGGTATCAGGCTAGTTATGTTATATGCATATCACTTCTGCCTTCAGGCTTGAAATAAGTCGTCTTTACACGTGCAATTATTTGCCAAGGTATTTACCCCGCGTTCCGCATCCACAATTAATTAGTTGCATGCTATCACGAGGCTAGATTCTTTGAGCCGGTTGGCTTGTTATTTCTGCCGAGGGTTTTTCGCATCGGCTGAAGGTAATCTTGGGGATAAGTTGTGTCGCTAGCTCTATTTAGGCTAGTCATACTGTGTTTTGCTTGTTCAATAAATGATCATCTGTACCTGCTTGTAGAGACAAATGTTGAAGTTTGTGATTAACCATATCGTTATTAACAACCATGAACACCAAATTTATCGCATCATACGAGCCTCAAGGCACTAACCCAGACTTGAGACTTGTGAGCGGGTCTGTGCGGGCTGTTCATGCCAGTGAACTGCTTATTCGAGTTGTCGCTACTGGCATTTGTCACACTGACCTCATCTTCGCCACTTGGCCAGCCGACCAGATCCCATATCCTAAAGTACTAGGTCACGAGGGTCAGTTCAAATAATTTCTTCTCGTTAGCGCTATGATCACTGAAGTTCGTGTTTAGGTGCCGGTGTTGTAGTGGAAGCAGGGCCTGGGGTCACCAAAGCTCGCCCAGGCGACTTTGTCCTTCTCTCCTTTCACAGTTGTAAAGACTGCCATGACTGTAAAGAGGGCCATCCGTCCTTTTGTAGCAAGTTCGTGGAGATCAATTACGGTGGTGAGGATGCAACGTATACAACGGCGGGCACCAACCTGCGCGGCAACTTCTTCGGGCAGTCGTCGTTTGCTGAATTGGCTGTTGTCAAGGAAACATCTGTTGTGAATGTGACCAACATCATCGAGACTGAAGAGGAATTGAAGTTATTCGCGCCGCTTGGTTGTGGATTCCAGACTGGTGCGGCAACAGTTGAAAATGTTGCCAGAGCAAATGAGAAGGACAGAGTCGCAGTTATTGGCCTTGGTGGCGTCGGGTTGATCTCTATCATGGTAAGAAATTCCCTTAAACTCACAAAGACGAAGCTGATCCGGTCCAGACAGCAAAGATGCAGGCTTGCGAGACCATCATTGGTATTGATCGTGTACCAGAGAGGCTGGAGTTAGCCAAGGCCCTCGGAGCGACTCATGTAATCAACACATCTGATGAGAACATTGACATGAAAGAGGAGATCCAAAGAGTCACTGACGGAAGAGGCTCTAGCATAACGATTGACACGACAGGAAACATGGGCCTTATCAAAGCAGGTCTAGAGTCTACTTCTAATAGAGGTCAACTGATCTTTATTGGAGTACCACCACTTGATGCCTTGATGGATCTTCATCTTGTTACATTCATGCAGGTATGAACTCACTTCCGATCCTTTGCCTTTATAAAGCTAATCAAAGTCAGACTGGGAAAGTCATTCGAGGAACGATTGAAGGTGATGCTATCCCTGCCGAGGTATGAGGTTAAACATCCCAGACCACAGACCAGCTCTGACTTGCATATAGTATCTACCCCGAATGATACAGTGGTATCGGGAAGGCAAGCTACCAATAAATAAGCTTATTAGCTACTACAAGGTAGGTCCCTTGCATTCTTAGTGTGGAAACTGTACTGACGATTCTGTGCAGCCAGAAGATTTTGAGACTGCTTTGAAAGACATGAAAATCGGAAAAACAGTAAAACCAGTTATTGTCTGGTAGTTCTGATATAAATGCTGCGTACATATTATTTATCTTGTATCTACTACATAGTATCCGTATAAGCTTCTGGAATTGCAAATATGGTTGCATTGAGAAATGTAACTTCAAGGGATCAACCGACTGAATCACAGATGGAATGCTCGACATAGTTAGTCCTGGTCAAGTTCTCGACTGCTGGCTATGTAAACATGAATTGATTGGTTAGAATTTACCCTCGGTAGAAAATGCTCGGACGTCAAGTGTCATGGCTGATGTAAATCTTGTTTTGGCACATTGACTTACTTCATTAGGAAATAGCGTTGGTTGACAAAACATGGCCGAGTCAGAGCGCGTGAGCCCTGACTCAATAGAAGCGAGTCAACACTGCGAATAATTGCATTCAATAGAGTACAGTGCTTCGTACCTTGACCAAAGTTCCACTTCCCCGCGTTTTACCCCGCGTTCAGACCCTCTTCTCTCCATTGCCATGAGTTAGTTCGGAAAGGGAGATCTTGCATCTTCCACCTCAACTACCGGTCCAAATTCCATCATCATCTTCATCAAAATAATAGCCAGCGTCCGCAATGGAGGAGTCGATGCCCCAAGGCATTAATACTCGACGGAAGCGAGCCAGCAAAGCTTGTGTAGCGTGTCGCTCCCGTAAGGTTCGATGCGATGTCACTCATAGACCGCATCAGTGCACCAACTGTGCCCTTGACAATATTCAATGTGTTGTTAAGGACAGGCGCACCAAATAGTAGGTTACCTGGACAAACAGTACCCATTCAAGCTAATCTGGCCAAGTCGCAAACGCTCTCCTGTCGTGGTCGAAAAACAGCAGCGGATGCAGTTCAGAAACAGTTTGCAGGTAATTTTACCAAAGGACCCAAGTTCTGTTGCATCAGATGATCTGGATTCGCCAAACGATGCCTGTGTAGAACCAGGCTTGTCAGTTGAATGTGGCCCTGAAAGCCCATCTATGTGCTTCGACGCGCTTTGGGATCAACCTGAGATAGACTTCCCTACCGAAAGACTCATTCAAGGTCCAACAGAAAGTCACGAGAAGGAACCTGGGATCTTTGAGATGGTTCTGAACCAGCGCAAAGATTCTGAATTCAGCATTGTCTCGGAGAAGTCTCGGGATCATCAAACAGAATCCAAGCCAGCCTCCAGCTCAGATGCAACAATGTCAGGCCAATCGCACATTATATACTCATACTACTCTTTCCTCGATCTCGATATCTCTGGCTTATTACCCGATGACATAAACTACCTTGAAGCCCAAGGCTGCTTTCGAGTCCCCACTCCAGAAGCCTTGGATGAGTTTGTTCAAGAGTACTTTTTACATGTTCATCCGGCACTCCCGTTGTTGGATGAAGCTTGGTTCTGGGCTATATATTCACGGTCTGTACGCGGCAGATCAAACCTCTCTCTCTTCGTCTTTCAGGCCATGCTATTTACTGCATGTAGTGTACGTTACGGGATCCTGTTCTAAGCTGGATGCAGGGTTTGCTGACTTTGTAGTTCCTACCATTTTCAACCATCCGCAGTCTTGGATTTGCTTCAGTACACAATGCACGGAACACATACTACCGTCGTAGCAAGGTAAGTCCATTGCGATCAATGACTCATGTTGGTGTGAGTGATGACTGACCTGTACTGCAGCTGTTGTTCGATCTTTGTAGTGAGAGGAACCTTGTGTCCAGTGCGCAAGGGGCACTTTTGCTGTCATACAATGGAGCAATGAAGGATCAGAAACGCACCAATTCTATTTGGCTATCAACTGCAATCCACTTAGCTCAGGCCGCAGGGGCAGATCAGTTCCATACCAGCTCAAACCCAAGTTTGACTTCGGTAAATGAGCTGAAACGACTGTGGTGGTGCTGTATAGTACGGGACCGAATCCTGCCTCTTGGGATGCGAAGACAACTACATATCACATCGCTGGATGTGGCCGGCGCCAACTACCTGCCTACTGAGAAAGACTTCTGGCGAGAGATTGACGGGTCTCGGGTCTATGCACCACAGACCAAACGAACGCTAGTCCGATTATTTATCACGCTGTGTGAGCTGACTGTTCCGCTCACTGATGTCATCAAGATCGTCTATCCAACAGGCCGCTTGACCGATATCCATTCCCAAGTTATGCGTGACGCCGAAAAAGGAAGGGAATCGCTGCAGTCTTGTGAAGCTGGCTTGGAAGCTTGGTTCGAAAGGGCAACCATCCAGTTTCCAACGCCTGCCGGCATCATTACTCGAGAAGGGTCTCTTGTGTTATACACAAACTTGCTCTACATATACTATCAGTGAGAATTTCTCTTCAAACACAATGATATATTTCGCGTTTCTAACTAATGAAAAGTGCTGCTTGCTTTGCACTGTATCAGCACAAAGCCTTCATCATTAGCCAGGAACAGGCCAAAATGGCTGCAGAGCTGCAGCAGACCAAAAGCAAAATCGAGGATGCCGCGCTCGGCATCACAGAGAATCTGAAAGAGCTCATCCACCTGAGGCTAGAAAGGTATTTGCCAATCAGCATGTGAGTTACTACCCTGATTTGTCATTCTCTGCTGCTGATAATCTATTTCTAGTGCTGCATACATTGCTGTTCCCCTAGTGCTTCACATCCTTGATGTGAGACTTGCAAAGAGGCCACTGCAAATAGCCCAGAAGCAGGGAAAGTTAAATGTCTATGTTGAAACGATGAAGACTATGCAGAAGCTCTACGATGGCGTTGATGATGTTTGGACCTTTATCAGAACAGCCATCGATTATGCAACTATACAGGACGCAGAGAATGAGACAAGCTCACAGAATAACTTCTGCATCGATGCTGTCGGGTGTCTGGGATCGAAATCTCAACTCACCACAGATAAAGAGTATGCCAATGACTGGGGTAATGTCCTTGTTATGGAACCTGTTTTGTACTTCCGGCTTTCTCGAACCATTGACCATTCATTGGCTCTTGGGCGATACTCTGAAGGCTCCACAGTTGGCCTCGCTGCACCTCGTTCAGCGCGTTTGCCTTCTCCTAGACTCTTTACCATCGACATAGGTTCCCCTAAACAAGCAGTCAATGACACCACTTGCGAGCATCACCAAGCATCCGCCGACAACAGGGATAGAGAGCCCGAGGCTGGTCAAGATCAGTTTTCATTAGTACCTCAGATACTGGAGGACATTGATGAGTTTGTTACTTATGACTTTGGAATAGGGGATTTATAAATTAAAGTCGATTTTAAGAGATCTTAACTAGAGACTAATTCTTATATATAGTAAAACTTATATTTAATCTTTACTTTTAGTATAATTAATATAATAAAGAATTATATAATTTATTTATTAAATAGAATATAAATACTTATTTTAGTATAAAGCGATTTTATAT
>JAAQRH010000245.1:0-81276 GCA_013186785.1 Fusarium pseudonygamai
CCTGTAAGACAGACCATTGCTTTGTCTTCACCACCTGAACATTGATACACTGGCAGAACATGATATATCAATTTCGCCCACAGACCTCGCTACCACTCGTTAAAAGCACTTCGCCATGCCTTTCTCTTAACTTTGCCAGCTTCAACTAATCTCTTGAAGCTTCACAACACGTTACTCACTACCCACACTACGTTGCCCACTGTGATTACAAGAAACGCTTCAACATCATGTGCTACATTCAGGTCATCCACATTACCCGCTGCGAAACCCGTCGTCCAGCTGTCATCAACACTACCACCGGTAAAACAGTCTACCATCCGCTCGAACCACCTGGGATCTGCGAGCACAAGCGGCCATTTGGCGACGCAACATGTCATTACCACGGCGACTGCTGCTCGCCCGGGCAGATCTTCTTCTGCAACGCCAAGGACCCCAGGGATATGTGTCGCGGTAGGCAGGCCTATCACATAAACATTCATCCGCACTACATGTACGAGTCCGGTGTACTTCACCAAATGGAGCCAATTGAAGATTGGCAGGCCCTCGAGATGAACACCGATGTTTTCGCGTACGAGGAGGATATTCGGTATCAGTTCATGGAAGCCGGTGCGTTGATGTATGAGCTTGAGAAGGAGGCCGAAAAGATTGTTGAGTGTATACTGCACCACCAGACGAGCTGTCCCGAGGAAGAGGCAGAGCTGTTCCTTGAGCACGGCGATCTTTACGAGATGTGGAGTGAAGCGCATCACCAGTTCGTGGGATTGAAGGAGGCGTGGGAGATTCTGGCGAATGTAGGCTGTATGGAGGTCTGCCCGTCTTCTCTCCTGCGCGTTCATCCCTGGCGAGAGTGCTTCCAGGAATGTCCCACGCTGCAGAAGGGGTTTCCGCAGTTTACTTATGTTCCATTTTCTTGGCTTGATAATGTCGAACAGCAGGATGATCTTCTACGATGTCATCCGTATTACTCTCAATACCAGCCACCACCACGTCCTGAACCACGTATCAAGGACGATGCGCTGTGGACAGCGCCTGCGCCCTATGGTGTCGATCCAGGTTTCTCTGAAAAGACCTTTGCACGGGATCCGGAGGTTCAGGGAAGAACTGAGGCGCTGCCGTATCCAGGAGAATGGGCTGAGGTGTTTGAGGACAAGGCTCGACGGATCGCTCAGATGGAGGCTGAGATCGAAGCTGAGCCTACATCGATCTCGTCGAGTTCGGGACCAGAAATTCCTCCTTGGCTCATTCCTTATGGCCAGGAACCGGATATGGGATGGAAGGACATTGATTGGCGCCACTGTACTACGATTATTGACCGGCCTATGAGCCCAAAGACTCTTCCGCGCAACGGAGTGATTCAGCGGGTCATGCCTCCGAAGGACAGTTACATGAACCCTAAGGACGCGCCTAAGTGTCCGACAGCTCTTCCATACAAGGAAGAAACACGACGCACCAGCCCCCCATGGCGAACCGAACCTATGTCTAAGGAGGTTATACCACGGGACCTCTTCGGCGATCCTATTGAAGCTCCATGGAATGGGTACAGCTTCACTGGGACGGAGAAACCAGCAGAGCAGGAGTTTCTCCACGTCCCTTCTCCACTGGAGGAACCTCAGATCGTTACACCTAAAGCGAAGAAGAGCTTGAAAAGGAAGAGTGAAGAAGATTTGGATGGTAGGATTGTGAGGAAGAGATCAAAGGGGGCGGAGGGATGGGCAAAGCAGAAGTTTTCTGATGCCCCTTCATCGATCGGGCGTTTTAAGATCTCAGCGCGTAAAGCAGTGGGGGCGCTGAAGAGAAAGAGTGAGGATGATTTGGATGGGGGGATTGAGAGAAAGAAGGTGGGAGTTTGTACTGTTTGAGGAGCTTATGGCTTAGGCTTTGGGAGTTCTAGGAGTTTAGGGTCTAGGAGTTGGGAGTTGGGAGTCAAGGAGTTTGGAGTTTGGAATTCCGGCATTTGGGATAAAAGGACATAGAAGGGCTTGGGTACAGATTGTAAATAAGAAATAAAAATGGTGAGAAAAATATGAGACTTTAAATCGTGAGAAAAGTGATTGTCTTGATTGATGCTTTACTAATGCTAACACTGATTATCGTTTACTTGGGTTGTCTGAAGCTGGTGACCAGACCAGTTTCCTCATCCCTCTCGACACCACCACCGATGACGATCCCGTTTGCACGGCGAGGGAGACTCAGAAGACCCTTGCCAACAGAATTATAATCCCCAAAGAACGTATGAGCGCGAAAGTCAGATCCAGTGGTCAACCCATGTCCCAGAGTCACACCCCACATATCTCCAACACGAATAGCATGCGCAGAAGAACTAGCATCGCGCTCCAGAAGAACAGAGTAAATGCACCCAGTATACATCACAACACCGTCAGCTTCATTGGCAGGAAAGTTCCAGCGCTTTCCGTCGGAAGAAACAGGATGCCACGGGGTGACGAGAACTGTACCCAGGCGACACAGGATCTCACTCTCGACGGGGGTCTTGAGAACCATGGCGACACGGCGTGAACCACGAGGCGTACGAACTTTCATGCCACGTCGGAGTTTGCGGATCTGCACTGTTCGGCCAGAAGCGAGTGCGACCACCGTAGAGCCTGCGAAACAAACGCCGCTGGAGTTGCGGTAAGAACTCATACTGAAACCTGTCATTGAACCATGTGAACGGGCGCCGCCTCTAGAGTGCACGTGTCGCGAAGGTTCGGGGGCAGGGAGATTATCAAAGATTTGATCAAGTGCGTCGCGGCACGAGATGAATAGAGGACTCTCAGTGCTGTACTGAAGAGGGCCGGGGTCCTTGAAGGAGTTGCACACTTGACGCGTATGGGCGTTGAGGAGAGATGGGAGGAAATGACATCCCCATCTGTCAAAGTATTCTTTGCTCTCAATTGCCATGGATACTTGGCCTTGGGGTTCATCGGCTGACACGTCTTGCATGAGAGACTGGTTCTTCTCGTCATTGAAGTTCTTGGCGGGGAGGGTATCGATCCAACCTCGAAGCTCTTCGCGCTTGTTCTTCATACCCCGTGTGATACCGTGCTCACCATCTAGACCAATAGGAAACATGGTCGAGATGAAGTTGCAGATAAGAGATCTTGATTCATGGTATGCGATCTCAGAGGCTGGTAGATCGCTGTACTCTAGAATACTGCGCTGGTTGCTCGCCATGGGAATGAAGTCAGCGTCTTTTGATAGCATTGACTCAAGAACCTTGCGACTCTTGAAACAATCCCCAGGCTTGACATATGTCAAGTGCGCATCGACAAGAGCGCGAGTCGGATTCACTTCACTCAAGAACTCAAGCTCCTTGAGACCATTCGTGCTGAGGTAGATATCGCGAGACTGCCCAAACTGTAGATTCCCAAGGTTTATCGTAAGTTCAGCCTTACTATCTTCCGAATCATCGGCAAACACAGGGACGATCTGGTCCACGGACGGCCCAGTTGTCTCGTATAACTCCAAGGGCCTGGTGTATGAGAGTTTGAGAACAGCGCGAGTTGCGAATGTGCTTTGGAGGTTTGCGACAGCGTGGACGAATACTGTTCCGATCATACCGGCGTCCGGGATGAAGGCGTAGTTACCGCCGCCAATCTCGGCGATGGACTTGAGGAGCCCGGAGCGGAGACTGTAGCCGAAGCCGAAGGTGTGGATTGAGGCTGGGAGAGGACCCATGGCGCGGATCTTGGGGACGAAGCCTGCTGCTGGGTTCCTGTGAAGATGAGTATGTGTGATTGAAGGAGATGAAGGGGACTTACATGTGGTTTGGCATGCCGTCGGTGAGGATCATGATGGCAGGGACGTTGGTAGATGGCTCTCCAGTGTTGAACAGCTTGATACCGTCAAGTAAACCCTGCCAGAGATTGGTGGCATCAAGAGGTTTCATGCTCTTAACATTCTTGAGCGATCGAGCTTTGTTCTCTTTGTTCATGGGGATAAGAGGTTGAAGAACCTTGGCTTTTGAGGCAAAGGTCACAATACCAAGGCGATCATTCTCGTTCATCGACTCAATAATAGTAAGCGCAGCATGCTTTGTGAGGTCGAGAACGGATAGACCATTGCTCTCGTCGCTTTCTCCTGGGACAGGTGCTGCAGAGACCATGGATCCAGAGACATCAATTACAAGGACTATGTCGCAAGGGACATGGGGGATCTTGACAGATGGTTCCTTTGGGGGTTCAATCTTGACTATGAGACCTTTTCTGCTTGGTACAGGCTCTAGACGAAGAATCGCATCTTTATCAGAGATGGTCGCGATGGGTCGAACCTGGTCATTTCCGGGCTCTTCTTTAGGCGTTTCGTCATTGGTGCTCTTAGAACCACTGACGAGACTGCGAAAGATGGGTACTCTCTGTACATTGTCAGTTACAGTAATCCTTAGAAGACTTGTTAGTACTTACAACCATGATGGGCTATTACTACCGTGTCAAACGGATGCGAGATCTCACAGAGTCTCAGAGAGATTAGGAGGAAGAGTTAAGATTCTAAGTGTAAGCTGACTAGACAGCGAAAGCTAGCATTTAATAAGTAGCATGGTTCCCAGTGAATGGCAATCTTATGGTCCTACAGAAGGATTTGTATGAGTCTGACCGACTGTATGTAAGCTAACACCCATGTCACGATCCGCCCGTCATACCGAACGGACCACATAGCACGCGTGGCCGCACGAATACGGAGAGACTAATAAAGAAAAAGCGAAACAAATGTCTGCCTTGATATGGCACCAGATTGTCGGATCGGGTTTGCGGGCGAAACAGTGTTTCATGGGCTGAGCTGGTGGGCCAAGGCAGACATGATACTTGCCCGAAACAGGTAAGATTTTTGTGTGGAGGGGGCTTGTGGTTGGCCGTAGTGGCACATGGCGGACTGCGAGGCATCTCCAATCTGCGGGGTAGACTTGGGATTGCGTGTAAGAGGCTGAGGGTCAGCAATAGAAGCTTGGACTTGGTTATTGGGACTATTGATTTGTCTAAAATTGGATTTGACGAGATAGGAGCAGGCTCATGGGTTGTATGTTTGTCTGTTCAGTTTGTTGTCTTGTGAAGCAGAATAGGCAGAAGGAAGTCTTGTTTGTTAACAAGCTGTAATGAAAACATCCATGCTAACTTGACTTCCAGCCATGATTGTTGGCACCAGTGATTGCTCTTACAAGTCACAAGCTCAAAGCCTGAATAGAAGTACGAGCTGAAAAGATCTTTTCGATTCTATCCCTCATAAGGAGACGCGCAGCCACGGTGTCCTGTTGTGCAAATGATGTTCGTTCTTTCACCTCAGTTGGTTTCGTCGTAGATACCTAAATATTAGTCTAGGACATTTTCGTTATTTGGGAGCACAACCATGGTCGCTGTAAATAGTCGACCTTTTATTTGTGGACGCGACCTCAGGCAAACATATAAAAACACCCTAATATTAGTGCCAGGCCGCAATTCTGCTCGTTGGGCAGCGTGATACAACAGTTGGTTTTTTTGCAAGTGGTCACCCTGTACCATAAGCTCTATGAGTTGGCGGCTTGGATATATACACATTGACAAGAGGTATGTTCTCGATCGCAAGTCAAAGTGCATCGGAAATAAGGCACTCCGTGTATCATCGGTCGAGGATATCAACAGCGTGATCTAGAAGACCAGCTGGATCAAGTCGATAAAGTTAGTGATTTCTACAGCTCCGTCCAAGCCAACCAACTTCTACGCTTGGCTTGTAGGCAACACGAGTTTGGCCCTGAAGCTCCCTTCTCCTATTTCCTATACCTCCTTCTATAGAGATGACCATTATCGCTTTTATGTACATTTTACGAATATTCTTGAGGCTCTCGGATCAATTAAGGTCTTTTTTAAGCATCGGCGGACTCCGAATATTATAGTGGATCCGTCCAGTGATGATGTGGAGATGTCAAAAAAATTGCCTGAAGATCCCAAATTCTTGCAGGCGCGGTTGCCTCGGCCCTACTTTTTTTTTCTTTTCCTTCTTTTTCTTCTTCTTCCTTCTTCCTCTTGGGCATTGATATCTCTTCATCTGTCCCCGTCGCAACTCTTTTCATTTCTTTCTTCTATATACTAGATTACGCTCCGTGCGACGTGTAAATACCGCAAAAATGGTCGAGAAGCTCTACGTCACATACAACGATGTAAGGAGAATTTACCCCGCCACCCCGCCTTGATGATGGGCTGTGATGCGCATCATAAAAAGTCTAGCGATGCGACAGTATCACCAACTTGATGGAACACTGTTTGCTGGATATATGACAGCTGTAGCAAATAGCCCTCAGTCACCAGCTATGGCATAAGATACAAAAAAGGTCAGCTGCTGACGTGCTTCCCAGGTGCACAAGATGTGCCAAAAGTCCGCTGAGAAGCTTCTCGCCGACTTCCAGCCCCAGCTTCTGATCGCCATCGGTGGCGGTGGTTATGTTCCCGCTCGAATTCTCCGATCTTTCCTCAAGAGGGCCGGCTCTCCCAACATCCCCATCCAGGCCATCGGTCTCTCCCTCTATGAGTCTCTCGGCAACGATGAGGTCGAGGCCCCCGGTACAAAGGTCACCCGAACACAGTGGCTCGACTTGACCGCTCTCGGCGAGATGCAGAACCTCGTCGGAAAGCGAATCCTTATCGTTGATGAGGTCGACGATACCCGAACAACCCTCGAGTACGCTGTCAAGGAGCTTGAGAAGGATGTTGAGATTGCTCGTCAGCGCATGGGCGCGGACGCTCCCGCTCCCAAGACCGAGTTCAGCATTTTTGTCCTCCACGTATGTAGCACGACGCTGAAATCACAAGCTCAACTAACAAATTTTTAGAACAAGGACAAGCCCAAGAAGGGAAAGCTTCCCGATGATATGCTTGCCACCCGTTACTCTGCTGCCGAGACCGTCGGCGACGTCTGGATCAACTACCCCTGGGAGGCCATCGACATCGACGAGCATGACAGGAACGCCAGCCTGCAGACCAAGAGCAACTAAGTGTTTTCTGAGAATTTGGAGTTGGGAAAATGGCGCACAGATTTAAACGAGATATCATATACTTGATGAATGAGATTCCTGAACTATCGGTTCAAAAGATTATCTATACAATGATGCCACCCAAACAGCCTCAGACACGAACTAGTTCGAGCTGCAATGCGAAGGAACCCTGCGCCTGCTAACATCTAACACACCAGATACCCGATTTGAGGTCGCCTCCTTCCAGTACTTCAGACTTAACTTTTTCCGTTCATCTCGTTTATCTTGGATCCCGTTCCCAATATGACTCAAGCCTAAGTTCATTATAAGTATCTCGCGGGACAAAAGGGCCGGGTAGCGCTCGAGGTATTGCGGCGAGTCCCGTGACAAGATATTTCTGCTCGCGAGATAGTACGCTCGGATGAAGCTCTCGAAAGCACACAGCTTCAGCCTATACTTTCCCCCATCGGCCTTGTCTCGCTTCAACGGAGGTCGCGGCCATACTGTATTGTTATACACAGCTTCGGCCATGGCCTTTGTTTCGTCTTGGCCTGGCTGCAGAGGCTTGCAGTCGCCAAAGTCGGTCATCCACAGCTGCGTACGACCTCTCTTATTGGGTGCAAGATAGAACTTGACCCCAGCTGCATCTAAGTTGCACCTCCAGTGGAGTATTGCGAGAGCTACGCCCATCTGCTCACACCATATTTCCAGGCATTGCTCTGCCTCGTGCTGGAGCTGGTCGAGATACACGGGGCGGGAGAGGAGTCTTGTGCTTAGGGGCTCGTCTGGAGGTGCCATCAAGCCGAGATGGACTCGAAACCTGACGTTTGACACGTTCGGGTCATTTTTGACTGACTCTCGAATATTGGAATCGACAAATATGCGGGCAAGAGCGCGGACTGTGGCTGGTTGGAAAGGCGGAATAAAGCTGGTAACGTATCCTGCTGTTGCGATATCTTGTCCTTCATGATCATGATGGATAACATCAGACACGAAATCCGGGATCAAGGGCGATTTAGGCCCTCGGTATCGATTGCCACGGCGATTGAATTTGGCCTTGTCACGGGGTCTCGGTCCTGTACTTATTTTTAACGCAGGATCATCGTGTTTGTCATAAAATTTCCGTGTCGCTTGTTTCCATGAGAGATTCATTTGCTCTACGACCAACATATGGTTCTGCACCTCTCTCTTGATAGCCTCGGGATTGTCAGAAAGTTTAGCGGCATATTTTATACCTCCGACTTGGACTTCGTGGATGTTTGAGTTGTCGTGGCAGGGTAACTTTGTGAGTTGGTATTCCGCTGCATCCCAGAGTTCCGGGAGGCACCAGGAGGCGAGGCACCAGGGAAGGCCATTGTACGAAGCGAGCTTTCTGGGGTCACAGTCGTACTCTGTGCTGAGAGCATATTTGCTGTCTCCTTCCTGTGTCTTAGTCGTGTTGTCTTCTTGTGTGAGTAGGGTAACGACGTGAGGAAGGCGGCGCTTTCCAGTGCTTGCCATGGTATTATGGGGAGCGTTTGCTTCGCCAGCTGTTATAAAGAGGTTGTTGAGGTTCCGCGGTGTCGGAGCCAAATGAGTTGCTCGTGCTTCGGGATAAACGCCCTTAGGATGGTTGTGAATCGCGGAGGCAGATGTTAGAGGTTCAAAAAAAGGGGCATTGGAAACGGGGCAGCGCAAGTGTTATAAGTCAGGCTCAAGGTTTGCGATACCAAACTTCCTCCACTTTGAAAGTTTATATAATACAGATATTCTTGTCTATAGTCTAATCGTCAATGTAAAACGCAAATAAGGGGTATAAGCTTTTCCATCATGACTCAGCCCAAATAACCTTTCAAACTCACACTTCACTCAGCTGTCCTTGGTGTCCTCACTCTCATGCCTCTTCTTCAAGAGCTTCTCCGTCTTCATAAACTCTCTGATCCCAACTGGCAAATCCGCATACAGCTCCTCGTCCCAAAAGTCCTTTGCGATCTTAGCCTTTCCAACCTCTGGCGCGACCCAATTCGACTCTGACCCTCCACCGTCCGAATCCATAGACCCCTCGTGTTTTCTCAGCGCAGCTTGTGCCTCTGCGTTCTTGAGCTGCCACTCCTCCAGCTCATCGCGGTACTGGTCATACACGCAGTTTACACAGCCGCTCATGCAGCAATTATCCGGCTCAACGGGCTTGGGCGGCACGAGCACGCCGGCTATGTATGTCGCTTTTGCTTTTCGCGCTGCTAGGCGCTCGTCTTTCTCTGCGGAGCCGAAGAGGCGTGAGCCAAAGACTAAACGTGCTTTTTCTTCTGGTGTTTGCACTGCTGTTTTGGTGGGGAACTCGGATTGCACTGAGGGATCTGCTGTCTTGGGAGGAACTTCTGGTTTGTCGATTGAGATGTGGGACGGGTTGTTGAGGATAACTTCGTAGTATGGGCCGAGGGAACTGCGCTGCGGCCAGTCTTCGGTTCGATTCGGTGCGGCGCTGACGATGCTTCGTGAGTGTATTAACGGTCGTAACCGAGGTAATAATCTGGATGGTATTGACATTGTGAATCGGTGCTGTTACTTGATATGTATACGGGTCTGGTGAGAGAAGGTTTTGAGTGTTGAGGAGGAGGAAGGCAGGCGAAAAAGTGAGGAAGTTGGGTTGGTAATGCAAATAGCGAGAGCCGAGAAAGTTGGTGTTGAGGGTCGGAAGTCCGTCATTTTCGCCTCGGACGTCATCGGCTGGGGTGAGGCTAGCGAAAACTGGGGTGCGGCGTGAGGGCTGAATGAGCCTCTTGAACTTTGGTGATAACTTAATAGGTACTCACTAACATTAATTGAGTATAATCATCGAACGATGGCGTTCGATACATGGATCCTCTTTTCAAACTCCGAGCAGACGCCCGATGGCTCAATTTGCACCAGATGGCTTGAAGGTCCCAAGCACTCACAGTAATTGAAGAAGCACGTGATTCGTCAAGATGCTGGACATTTGATTCACTTGGTACGGAGTAGTTGCTGTACATGTAATCGTGAGGACACTGAGGAGTAAAGGCTCCTTTGGGTGTCAGTGCAAGATTTCAGCCTTAGCCACTCCATTTTAGCCCTTTAAACAGCCAATTTAAGCACCCAAGGTCCTCGGAAGACGCTTGTGTTACCTCAATCCATATTTGGCATCGCGAAAACAATTTGCCCCTTTCGGTAAGCGGTGAGGCCCACTTCCGCAGACGCGACAGGGTCATCGAAAGTAAACACGAACCAATGCGACCACCAATTATGGACAAGACAATCCAACATCGCCAGATGTTATAATCAAGGTCCTTAAATCGCACATAAATCACATACAATGGAGGAATCGGCGCCAAAGCGAAGGCGTACTTCGCCGCGCACTTCTCTCAACGTCGGCGCAACTGAAGAACCCGCGTCACCGCAAAGAAGACGGCCATCATATGCATCACCAACCAAAGCAAGCATGTCACGAAATAACCCCGAGGCTTTTGAGCGCCGACAATCAAGATCACCGCAGAAGTTACCGAGCGCACGAGTTTCCGGTCAGTTTACTTTTGATAGTCCTTCGGAAGCTCTTGCAGCGCGCTTGGCGACGAGTAGGATTGTTAGCGATGCTCCTACGCCTACGCGCCCTGAGGATACGACGCCAGGCTCGATTAGACGTGTGGGAGGAGGAATGGCTTCTGCTGCTAGGAGGACGTCTTCGAGAGCGGGTGCGAGCGCGGAGGAAGATGACTTTAATCCGTTTCGGGGGAAGGTTTTAAGAAGATCGCCCCAGGCTGGGATTAGGATGGATGTTGATGCGCCTTCTGCTTCGATGCCACAGCCTGAGTTACCGCCTGCGATTGAGGCGAGTTCACCTCCTGCGCCGCCTGCTTCTATGCCAGAGGCTCAGCTTGGATTGCCTTCGGATGAGCCTATGGAGGAGCCTGAGGAGAACACACCCATTCAGTCTGAGGAGCTGGCACCTGCGGAGGAGACGTCCCCAGCGAAACCCCTGTCAGCGGCTAGAAGCCCGTCACCAGCACGGTCGTTTTCCTCGTATGATCTCGAGATTCCAGCGCGATCTTCATCTCCAATCAGATCACCATCTCCAGCTCAAGCTACTGCAGCGCCAGAGTCAGAAGTGGAAGAAGAATCGGACAGAGAGCCTGAGCAAGGCGTAGAACGAGAACCAGAAGCGGAGCCAGAACAAGAATCAATATCAGAACTCGAGACCGAACCCCAGCCTGAGCCTGAGCCTGAACGAGACTCTCCAAGCCCACCACCACCTTTGCCAGATTTCTCATCCTCGCCCCCGCCAGCTTCAATGCCGCCTCCAAGAATACCACCGTTAGTGCAACCGAACTCGCAAGACGCCGGTCCATCAGCCTCACAGCCAGTACCTCGACTACCACCACGCGACACAGGACCGCGAAAGAGCTTCCAGAACAGCCCAGTCAGATTCCGCGAGTTCTCACAGCAACGGGACTCACCACTAGGCAAACCACCGTCGCGTCTGTTGGAGAAGCCAAGGAAGAGCTTCGTTCAAGCGGGATCGGCGCTCAGAGAGCCACCGCCTGTTCAAACCAACGCTCCAGAGGTTAGACAACCACGGGCTTTTGATCCAGATGCAGAGAAGAAGAAGGAGCGGGATAGGGTTCAGAAGGAGATACAGGATTTGAAGAAAGACCTTGAAATTGCGCGAAAGGAGAATGAACGCATTCGATTGATGCAACAGTCTGGTCGCATGCTCGCACCGACAAATCAAGACGAGGTCCTCAACCTTATCGAACGTCACCTGATGTCTACTGGTACAGAACAGAGCAAAACAGCATCACAGCAATTATTACAAGCGGCGCTGAACCCCGCTGCTCTATTACCTTTCAGCAAGCCTACCGCCTCAGTGGTCCAGCCATCAGTTGAGGAGAAGCAGCCTGACATCAAGTCACATCATCCCGTGGCCATGACAGCGACAGAGGAGTTGCCCTACCTTGAGCTTTTTACACCATTCTCGATGACATCCAATACATCCATACTACCAGAGGCTGAAGGAGAGCCACTCAGGCAACATTACTCCATTACACTTCGATCACGCGAGATACCAGGAATCTTTACAGCCAAGATTGAGATGACAGTCAATGCCACAGAGCTTACGGTTCTCGATCTCGATGTTACAGCCTTGGAACCAGCGGCAAAGTCTGAGCTCGGTCCTTTCATTCGCAAGATCTGCACAGGTGACTGCAACCGTTCCATGCAACGCAATATCGGCATCCTGTCGTGGGCCATGGGCGAGTGGCTCCGAGTCGCTATCGATAGAGCAGGCTTTTGGTGCCAATTGGAACAAAGCCTAGGATCGAAGGACGGTGTATCAGAGGCTGCAGCCCAAATGAGGTTGAAGAAACACAGACGGAGGCGGCACAGTGGGGATGACTCGGATGAGGACGAGCCGACACGAGTAGAATCTGTCAAGAAAGCAGACCTCATTCGCTATTTGGGCCAGCAACACTTCGATATATCAGTCCCGTACGGCGATGCAGAGGAGTCGGGCGCAACTGTACGACTGGGATGGAAGACCGAGTTTGACTGGACTGGAGAAGCGCAAACCAGACTTTCCGTCTTGGTTGGCGCTCCAGGGAAATGTGAGTACATGCACAACTACAATGATGTAAACAGTCACTGACGATCACAGGGCACCAAACAGACGAACGAGGATCACTTGCAAAGATCCCCAGGCTTTTTGAAGAACTTGTACATGGACACGAAGAACCCGAAACAGCTGTACGAACAATTGTAGCACTCGTTGCCGGCGAGCAATCATGATAGAGTCCATATAGATGGCAGACCTCACAAGGATAGGCGTATGATATGTAGAATTCCTCTGCGCAGGTCGCAAGAACAAGATACCAGATTATTGTGATTAAAATTTTGTAACCTCATCTACCATCCCCCCTAACCCTTCTATTGCCGTTTAGATCATCGAGTGCGTGTCCGCTTTTCGCCAATTTAGTCGACAGTGACGCCGAGCTGTCGGAGCTCAACCTTGGCCTGCTCAATCTCCGCCGTGAGCTCCTTGTGTGCGTTGGGGACGTCGTTGAATGTAAGGATGCCGAAGCCGAGACGGAAGAGGAGGTATGCGCCGAAAGAGACGAGCGCCCAGAAGGGGAGCTACAATACCGCCGGTTAGATAATTGAAGTTTGGAGATTATGTTTGGGAGGTGTCATACCACAGGGACGATCTGCTCCTGGATCAGAGGAGGAAGGGGGATGAGCTCGAGGAAGAGTGCAAGGTAGAGCTGCGCGGCGTTAGTTCAATTCCACCAAGATTGCAATGGTAAACGTACAGAAGAAACCAAGAGGGCGAGAGAAATGGTCTGCTGAGCGCGAGTCATCTTGTCGGTTCTTTTAAGGAGCGTGGTATTAGAATGAGCGCGGGGGAGGAACCGTGATAGTATCGTGGTGCGCTTGAGGAAACGTGTCAGGGGTGCGCGTTGTTGGAACTGTTTGGATGACTAAGGTTGGGTTAGGTAAGCACCTGGGGATCTCAACCCAGGTACTTACCCTACATACGATGCTCTTGGTCCAGGGATCGATAGCAACTCATTATTCTCTTACAATATTATTGAGTAAGTGAAAGAGCTTCGTATCTCTTCATTGACACTGCTGTTGAAGACTACATCAGTTCTAGTTATTTAATAAATGTCTGGTCTCACGAAACCGATCAAATAGGTAACGACGGGAGCCTCCTTCCAGTTCCACCATTACTCACTTCCGCTTTCCTTGATTGAGTTCCTGGCGTAATGAAGGCAGTTTCTCACGGGTTACCGGCTGCACTGTGGTTCAACTCACCAACCTTCATCAACCAGAATAAACATCAACACTGGCGTCAACGGCGTGTTTGGTCTGGCAACTTGTTTAGCAACCTACTTACGTGGACATGCCCGTCTTTCTCCCGCTCAAGTCCCGAAAACCGAGTGGAACGACGCCCATTTTCCATTCAACCTCTAGCCGTCTCTCCCGCAATTTGGCCATTCAATTTGCTCGGTTTTCTACAGCTAGATGTATCTGAAGCCTGGTCTCAAGCGACAGTCTTGCGACTTTTGCTTTCGGCGCAAGGTCAAGTGCGATTGGGTATCGCGTGAATCCGAAGGCCATACTCAGTGCTCCCATTGTGAGTTACGGGATATAGCTTGTACGAATTCCGATGACCGCAGTCGAGCCAGGCGTATGCGCCGTGGTATCCGTTCTGCGGCTCGTCGAATCTCATCCAGTCCCGATGACGGGCATGTGGCCGATGATGGTAACCCTCCCGGCAGTACCAACGATACCTATCTAGTCAATGAGGAGAAGAGCATCTCCGCCCTACCCCAGACTGACCTACCCCAGACTGAGGTGTTGCCTATTGACCCAAGACTACAATATCCGGCTGTTGACTCTGAGCCTGTATGGCAAGATGTTAGTTGGGATCTGGGAGCTGAGAGTATCTCGTTTCTTGACAGTGTCTTTACGCACGACTACAACTTCGACAATATGCCCAACAGTCCTCGGATGTACGCCAATGGGGAGATCGCAGATGCTTTGCAAAACCCTTACGAAATCCACGAGCTTGACCCGAGCACTCTAAAAGCAGCAATCGACGCTTACTTTGACCTGGCGTCGCTCGCTATCCCGATACTAGACAGAAACTCATTCCAGGCGGACTACACGAGCCACAGAGCCAGCCCTGCATTGGTGTACGCTGTAGCATGCCGAGGATGTCCCTTCCTATCGATGTCGCGAAAATGGCTGGTGCAGCAGCAGCTGGCGAGCGAGTTCAGACGAGCATGGCTCGAGGCAAGGTCAGCTACAGGGGAAAAGCAATCAATCAGACTGGACGACCTTGAAGCTCTGGCTCTCATGGTCGACTTTGCCTACGAACCGGCTGAGGATGTCAATACAGCGCTCCATTCCCAGCTTGGCAGCCTTTTCCTGACACACGACAGCCTGGTCCTCATGACACTACAGTATCAGATTCTTTGCCACATGTCCTTGTCCGAAGGCTTCTCAGCATCCTTGCATGGGACAGAGGAGAGAAAAAGGTTGCTTTTCTGGTACGTGTATGGCAAAGATACGTTCCGCGCCCTCGACCAAAAATCCCCATCTCGTATCAGGGACGGCCATACTGAAATTGTCGAGCAACTACCGGAGCATGAAGAGCGAACATATCTCGATGCCATACTCGCCCTGGCCATCATCGTAAGAAAGATCAACCATGACTTTCTGGGTGTTGCCGCTGGACATGCAAATGTCAGCCACCAAGATGTGGTCAAGTTATACGGTCAACTGGAAGAGTGGCGTAAGAAGTTGCCCCCTTACTTGCTTTGGGACAGTAAACGAGACTTCAGCCCGACTGCTGAACGCGGTACCGGGAAACTAGCAGAAGCGCGCAAGCTGCAACAGGCTATCCTTTTGTTTCTCCAACATAACTGCTGCATGCAAATTGAAAGATGTGCTTCAGAACGTGGGATAACTGACCCTATCTCACTGGAGGCGGTTATGCTGAATCACCTTATCGAGTACCAAACCTTGGCAATGACGAACGATATAACAGAAGCTATTAAGTGGCTCCAGTCGCAGAAAACATGTCACAACACACCTCAAGGAACTGTTGCATATCCCCTGATAGACCTTTCCCCAGACATCCTGCGCGATATATGTGCTGGCACTGCTTATTGGCTGTGCGACCGCGGGAAGAAACTCATCAATTTTAACAAGGCTTCCGTCAGTTCCGCAGGCTACGGGGAGGTTTCTCTAACGCAAGGGGCGGAAAGTTTTGCCGCAAAGGCCGCATTGCTCAAAGATGCCGTGGCAACAGCAAAATCGCACAAGGATACATCAAGCTTGGTCGAGAAGTTGGACGAGCAGCTCTCATCTTTGAACGAGGCGATCAAAAGCGCCAACAACGGCTGATGACTTGTTTTGCTAAGCACTTCATGACTCTTCTTTAAGAGTCCCGAGTACTCTTTCTCATATTTTATGAATGTTTGATGGTCATGCAGGCTTTCTGATTTCCATTGTGATATCTCGAAAAGGGACAAGAGGAAAAGGCAGGGAAAAAACAGTCAGAGTTATGCTGGCCGTACAACATGTTACGGAGTTTGTATTAATAGAATGTCTTTAGATATCTATTCTTCAGGGCGTGAAAGATGCTATTACTTAGCAAGTTTCAGGGGCTGATAGTTAAACAGAGCTTTTATAACGACACCAAAATCCAATCCAATCACTTTAGTAACAGGCATGATAAATCCTCAATCCTTTGTCTGCACATATGTCATACTATAGTTCCCGGCAAAAATAGGCTTTCCCGAGTTGGCCTTGCGTGCCTCCAGCCACAACTCAGGGTGAAAGATGGTCAGGGTGACGGTCATGACTACCATCGGTACGCTGTCCAGTGCAAAGAATACGCCTTCCATGGACGCGAGGGGGCAACTTCAGGTGGTTCTGCTTGCAGCAAACTAGGCAATTGGAGGGACGGGGGGAAAACATGGGTGTCACAGAGACAGGGAGCATAGTCTAATGAGGCGTACAATAACTACGAAGCGGAGATCAAAGCCGTAGGCGAAGCGGAGATGGCGATGACAAGTTCGGCAGAGTAGAAACGAGAGTTGGAATTAGCAGAAGCGTTGAAGAAAGAGCAAAAGAAAAAGAAAAGAAAAGAAAAGGAAACCTCCGCTTAGCTCTGCACATCGCCAGCATGAGCGGACAAAGAGACAGAGGGAGGCTATCGCCAAACCTGCAAACCGCACTCATTAGTCGTTGAAATTGCTTAACAGTAGAATAATCCCACCTATCACGTAAAGATACCTCTTCTCCTGACAGATTTCATGCCAAGAGCGGCGACAAATGACCCAAAGTGCGAGACAAAAGATGGCAGTGAACAGGACCTGAACAGCTAAGCCGGTGATCATGAGGTCCACACCGATTGGATTCTCTGCGAAGATAGCTGCAAGAGAGCCGCCACATCCTATGAAGCAAAGACATATGAAATCGCCGAGGATAAACAGAGACGCAAATAGACGAGGGCTGATGCGAGCGAACCGAGATGATGAGTAGCGCTGCTGTAGTGTGCTGATGTTGAGATAGAGGGCAGAAGATAGAAAAGTCGGGCCAAGTGTGAGGCCGATGATATACCTGCTCATACCTTTTAGAACTCATTTTCATAAAAATCAAGAGGCTTGAAAGTGCTTACATGATGTACCCGTTCTTGTTGTCTCGATTATGCGAGAGCTGAACCTTTCCACAATATCCAACAAGCTCCAATAGAATGCCACAGACCATCCCAATGGAGTACCCATAGAAACGCCAGAAGCGAATAGCGATGAGGACATGCAGAGGAAGAGAAATCGAGTAGAAAGAGAGAAAGATTGCATTGGGGGCCAGAAGCGGCGAGAAATCTATGGCTGCAATGCCGTTCCGTAGTGGCGTAGTTGCGTTCATGGTCACACAATTGGGAAGTTGAGACTAGAAAGAATGCTCAAGCTGGAATCAAGAAATCAAGGAGAGGGAGTACGAGATCAAGGAGGCAGCATAAATGCCATAAAAGGTTCCAGTATATATAGGATGGGTGGATAGACTAGGACGTGGGGCGAGCGACTTACACCACATCCGAGACTAGCGAATCTAGAACATCCGACGCTATATTTACGGGCGTTAAGCGGTAGATAAATCCAATTTTCTAAACGGAATATGAACGGTCGATGAATGGAGATTCAGTTGCCCTCAAAAATCCAACTTTCGTCCAGGCTGAAGGAAATTGCCAAGACGATAGAGCTGTATATAAGAACCACTTCATGCTCAGTTCTGGAATGAAATTAGTACAAAGACTCAGAACCACTATCAAGATCTGTATAGTTTTATCCAAGATGCGCATCCAAATGATAGGAACAGCTGTATCAGCAGCCCTCTTGGGCCTTGTCACAGTACCAGTACAAGCTTCGAGTCCTTGTCCCCTATTTGGACCAGATTTGCCTACTCCAACAGCGCTGGGTGACGATGTTTCCATCAAGAGTGCCGTATCTGAATTCCTACAGCTTGTTCCAAGCATCGATGTCGAGTTTCAGAACACATCTTTCTCCATCGACATCTACGCGGCGGCAGACCAACGACCCCTTTTCACCTATCATCACTCAGCTACATACCGTGGACACGGCGTCCAGGTCGTCAATGATACGACGGTTTACCGCATAGGTAGCATTTCAAAATTGCTCACGGCCTATGTCTACCTACTAGAGGTAGGGGACGTGTCGTTCAACGAGCCAGTCACACGATATGTGCCCGAGCTGGCAGATATTTCGGCAGGGCTGAGGAACAAGTCTGCCTCTGCCCTTGAATATGTTGACTGGGATGTCATAACCATCGGTACGCTCGCATCACATATGGCTGGCATACCGCGAGACTTTCCCAGCCCTGCTTCAGTGGACCACCAACTAGAACGGTTGGGGTTTCCGCGAGTTCGCCCGGTTGACTTCGCCTACTGTGGGAAAAGTGTCTTATATCCTTGCAACCGCACCGGTATGTTGTTCTCGTCAACTTTCTCGCATAATACTGACACCTATCACAGCCTTCTTTGACGCCATACGGACCCGTCATCCGGTCGAAGCGGCCTTCTCAACCCCTATATACTCCAACATTGGTTACCAGATCATGGCTTATGCGCTTGAGAATATCACTGGAACGACGTATCCAGATATCCTATCGCGCCAACTTATCGTCCCTCTGGGCTTGAGTTCTACCAGTTATTCAAAGCCAGCCAACACTGACTCATCTATCATCCCGGGGAGTCCAAGCAGCTCTTGGTATGATGTCGACACGCGTGATGAGGGACCGGCTGCAGGAATATACTCGTCGATCGCGGACCTACGCAGGATCGGGCAGTCGATCTTGATGTATGAGATGTTGTCCCCCTCCCAAACCCGACGATGGATGAAACCCCTCAGTTTCACTGCCGATCCACAGGTTGCAGTCGGCGCGCCATGGGAGATTGCTCGTGTTCCATCCACCAACAGAACCAGTTGGATGTACACCAAGGGTGGCAAGCTGGGAATGTACAGCAGTCTAATGGCTTTGCTTCCAGACTGGGGCGTCGGACTCACTGTCCTGGCTGCTGGAACCGATGCTCCGGGAGTCGTGGGCATGATTCCGGGTGTGATTGTTTCAAAGCTAGTTCCTGCTTTGGAGCAAGCTGCTAAGCGACAAGCAAGACAAAGGTATAGTGGCCATTACGGAGACGGAAGAAACGGCATGGCATTAGCTGTGAAGGACAGTCTACCAGGACTAGGCGTCACGTCTTGGCTTGTCGATGGTCGTGATATGTTTGATTCGATCCGGTTGATGGTCTCAGAGTCGTCGACTGGCTCAGGAAACGTTAGCATGAGATTATACCCGACGGGGTTGCAGACTCAAACAGACGGAAAGGTTAGACTTGAGAGCTGGCGGGCGGTCTACGAGATCATTGATGCCGCCTCCTCGTCCAGTTCGTACTGTGCTAGCTGGTTCAGTGTAGATTCGGTCACGTACGGAGGTGTGTCTATCGACGAGTTTGTCATCGATATTTCAGAAGACGGGGCTGCTCAGGGTATTGCAATCAGCGCTTTTGATACTCGGTTTGCAAGGGCATGGCGTTGATTTAGTATGGTAGTCTGGTGCAGGTGAGATCTGGGATTTAACGCCTTGATTGCCAAAAGGGGGGCAAGAAGACTTGGTATCTCTTTTCTATGTAATAAGAAGGCTTGAATGAACTTGGGATATATTACTAGAAAATTAGATCGGTAGCTAAGAATTGAAAATTGGCACAGAGAACTTGGTAACTGTCCTACCTTAGGCCAATCCTCGCCCAAATATGTGACTCTTTCCAGAACGTGGGGTCCATAAGCCTGCAACCCAGTTGTAGATCTGCAAGCATTCCCTGCAGGAAATGGATGCTTATCATACGTTCACGAGGCACTTCACTGGCTAGCAATGCGGAAATATGCCGTCAATATGCCATGACCCCTCATTGCCATCTCATACATTCTAAGTCTGTAAGGCTATCCTGATTTCATTGTTTATCTCACCATCGACTGATAACTTACGGCGCTCGCTTTATGTCGTCCATTATTTAATACAACAAGTCCCTGGCCCTCATGGATTATAAAGTCGTCGTCGCAGCGGTACACGCCGCGCCCGTGTTTATGAACAAGGCGGCTACTACTGACAAGGTTATCAACTTGATTGAGCAAGCGGGCAAGGAGAACATTGAGCTGCTGGTCTTTCCCGAGACGTTTATTCCTGGTTATCCAGTATGTCCCTTTTTTTCTACCCTTTAACTTTAACAGTGCTGCAATCGTATAACCGTAAAAGATGCAGATGCTAACGCGGCCAAGTATTGGATCGAGTGTTACCCGCCCCTCCAGCAGGTTGGGGCTCTTGCGAAATATGCCGATGAGAGCGTCGTTGTCCAAGACGGCGACGAGATCACACGCATCTCGGCTGCCTGCCGCCGCACTGGCGTAGCCATTAGCCTCGGTATTTCAGAGCGTATTGCTCAAGGTTACACGCTCTTCAATTCTCAAGTGAATATAGATGCAAATGGCAGCTTGTTGGGCGTGCATCGCAAGTTACAGCCAACATATGTTGAACGCTCTGTCTGGGCGCAAGGCGGTGGCCATACGCTACGAACATGCAAACTGACCGCCTCAGGACGGCCTTTCAACCTTGGCGGTCTTTGTTGCTGGGAACATACCATGAACGGCGCCCGTCAGGCCCTCATAACCCAGCACGAACACATCCATGCTGGTGCCTGGCCTGCTTTGTCAACCATGGCTGGCTTCGAAGCTGTAGCTGATTCTCAAATCGAGGCTTTGATGAAAGCGCATGCCCTAACAGCACAAGTATTTGTCATCAACGCGTCTAATTATGTGGATAATACTTGTCTCGAGTGGATGGAGAAGAATCTAGGCAAGCAGGAGTTTGTCAAAGCCGGCGGGGGCTGGTCTGCTGTTATCCATCCGTTTTGCTCATTTCTTACTGGGCCACATACTGGCGCTGAAGAGAAGCTTGTCAAGGCTGAGGTGGATATGTCGCAGCTCGGGCAAGTCAAGGTTTGGGTTGATGCTGCTGGTCATTATCAACGTCCGGAAATCCTCAAGTTCAGCTTTGACGACCAGCCTTTGTGGGCAGATGAAAAGTCAGCCTTTGGCAGAACGTCACTTGTTAAGAACGATCTCGAAGAAGACTCGGTTTCAAAGGAGACTCTTTAGGAGAGTTCTGTAGCTTGGAAAATTGATGGTTCTGAAAAAGAAAGAATTTTCGCTTCATACCTATCCAAACCTCAATAAAGCGTACGAGCCCGAGTTCACGAAATATAAAAGGAGATGGGGTTCATCTAGTGTCCAATGTGCCAAGATACCAACATCAAATACCGTCCAGTTATCAAAGAATGGGTCAAACCTTGGCCGACTGCTATTTCATATTCCTTATACCCTTTCATTGAAGTAGCCGCGTCTTCGAGCAGCCTCTGGCAGCTCGGCTGGCTTGTTTCTACCTTCACAACTTGATTTCCACAGCAGCTGTGCCTGTTCACACCATCTAAAATGCTCCAAAAAGCCATCTCGCGCATATACTTTGTTTCGAGCCTCAAATGCCCATTTCTCGCCTCTGGCACCGATGATGTCTTTTTCGAGAGCAAGTTGACACCCGGCACACGACATTCCGTGTTCAACATTGCCGGTTACTTTATCGTAATAAGGAAGAGCGCATGACCCCATAAAGTTGAATTTTCTGCTTCGTTCAGACCTCTCTGACTGGGATTGCGTCGTTGTTTGGGATTGCCGCCTGGAAATCAAACTGGCATGATGAAGAGACACAATCGTAAAACGAGATTTGTACACGGATTCCTCCATTGAGTATATCCCAGGCAAAGTCTTGAATGACCTCAATTGCGCCGTCTCAGCTTTCGTCAACCGGAACTCCTTCCGTGCAGCGGAAAGAGTTTGCACTTGAATCTCGGGAGCCTCCTTGAGGCATTTGAAACAGCACCGCGTCCATGTTAGGAGCGACATAAACCCACCAAACTCTCCACAAAGACTACAAGACTTGAGACACAGGGCATTGTAAAAGTCGAGCAGAGAAATCTCAGGGGCGAGCCGTGTTCGTAGTAAAGCGCAAAAGAGATTCAGTCCGTGCAAAACGACTATCTGATACTGCTTGAGAGAATCTACCACCTGTCGTGATCGATGATTTGTTTGTCGAAACTTGAACAGAGAGTACACATCAAGGCGCAACAACATATCATAGAGGAGCTCCAGCGGCAGCCGATCGAGGGAGCCGAGTCCGACGTTAGAAGCCCGCTGGAATGGTGTTGTTATTGACTGACGAATATTGATGTGCTCACTGGGCGAGAACCAGATCATGGAGAGACCAAAGTCTTTGCGATGGTAGGCGGCTGTTCTAACAATGGCATCGGTATGTTCTTCGTCGAAACGGTATTCCGTAGCGGAGCGATATCCGCGGAGCATGGTGGAGGCCATTCATGAATTTGTCGGCAAACTTGAGTGGGTGAGAGCCGTGGGCCTTGAGAGACGTGGCGATGGATGATGATTTCGATCAGGCCTTAGGGATGCGACCCGCACTTATCATCGAAGAAACGCGGACGTTGAGTGCCGTGCACTCTCTGAGCTATGTTACCTATGGCTCGTCCCTATAATAATTTGTCTCTTAGCTACCAATCTGACCATTTTCAAAGGCTGAGCTCATATACACACATCAAGAGGAGGTTCTTTCTATGCGAGCAGGTTCAGCGCCGTGCCGATCTAAGGCAAGTCTTCGGTGTCTAATACCGCCAGGAAGTCTCAGATCAGTATGTCGGCGATAGTATAGATTACAAGCATGCGCGCAGACGCTATTATGGGTGACAGTGCATGAAGTGGAAGGGCAGAACCTGTGGTCACCAACGTTGATGTCTATTTGGTGGAGACTGTGCCAGGAATTAGGTGGGCCAGATAAGCAAGCCCACCTCAGCCACAACACCATGGATTTTTGGATTGGACATCGTGAGATGATGGGCACATACGACCATAGCTCGTGGAAAATACGGGGTCCCGTTCGCTCCCCCAGAGTCAAGCCACGAAGCCCCGGATTAGTAGTTGGGTCGGTGACGACCAGCGAATACCTGGTGTTGTATGTCTACCTTACCTTTTGGTGTTTGGACCTTTTTGTTGGATTAGGCAATAAAGACCTGGTTAGAGTGAAGCTATTGTCACAGGAACAATGGTTTCACGTACTTTTGAGTGAAAATCCTCTTTTTGCTAATGTATATTAGAATAATTCGGCTGCTTTGCTGTGCTATTGTTATCATGGCCTACATAGATCAAGCGGAGGGGCCCCTTCCTATGGCATTATTACGGCAGTGAGTTGATCTTGGTAGGTTACAACTTATGCTACCTATGTAAATCAAGCAACACTGCTCACATTATGAGATATAGAGAGCCAATATGTGTAAAAGTCGGGCTTAACTTGGGGGGCCATTGGGTTAGTAAGAGCATAGAGTAATGAAACTGAGGTTTACATGCAGGCTGGTGAGATCATAACCTACGCCATGTATTAATTCTAATCTTCAGCTTATTAGACCAGCTGCCTGAACCCGGTTTGCAACCCAAAGCGTTTGAAAATGACAGTGATTCACTCCCTCAGCGCGAGCTAATCTGACCATTCTTTTGAACCAACATACCTCAACTCTTCTCTCATTTTCATTAGCGCGACCCCTCTCCTGCATCCCAAGTCACACTGTGAGTAATTCTCCCTTTCATCCAAAACCTTCTCAAAACAACACTCTGAGTCGCCCTTCATCCAGAAGAATAGCATCATCATTCCACTCCCCTCTCATACGATATCTCTTGCTTTCCTCATAATACTTAAGCATATCAAAACTACCCCATCCTCCTCGTTGTCTTCTCATCTTATTACTACTTCCCTCTCATTTCCATTCATCTTGCTCTTGCATCATCCTTCTCCTTTCATCCTCCACCCTCCACCATCATCATCCCTCCTTCTGCATCACACACCTCGTTCCATTACTCAAAGAATTCTCTCCATATATTCAGCCACGTTCACCATCTTGTTTTGACATTTTCTATTCCATAAGGCCTTGTCATCTCTTCCCACAACATGGTAACAACCCTGGGGGCGGAGCAGCCTCTGTGCTTGAAGCGTGAGCGCTCTCCAAGCCCAGAGCTTGAGGAAGACATCCCCGACATGAAGCGCAAGGCCGACGATACATCCGCAGTCATCCCTACACCTGAAGAGTTTCCCTGGAGAACTTGCCGGGATCTGAGCGACGTCGAACGTCTCAAAATCAAGGAAAAAGCAGTTGCTCAGGCTCAAGTGGATTGCGAGAAGGTCCGAATGGTCTTGGAAACAGCCCTTTGCCGACTGGATCAGGATCCTGACACCAAGAGCGCCGTCATGTTGGGGCAAAACATCATCAAAGACTGGCTGGATGAACATGGTGAGTCTCCAATTTGCCATTTTGACCACTTGACAGCCTTCTAACTACATGTTACTCAGAGAGTGTCTACAAGAACCACGAGAACCTTCAGATCCTGGTAGGTGTCGAAGGTCCTACCGGAGCCGGGAAATCATCATTCCTCGGTTCACTGCTCCAAATCCCGGAGTTGTTCCCTTCAGGCCAGGAAGCTGCGGCGACCGCTGTCGTCGGCAAAATCTCTTGGAATGACGTGGATGACCCTGATTGTGCCTTCCGGGCGACGATTGTCCTTCGAAAGAAGGAGGAGATAGAGAGCGATATTGAGTCACTCCTTGTAGAGCTTAATCGCTATTCAGATCTCATGACCAATGGGGTTCATGGGCAGGATGATGAGGATGCGCTCAGTATCGCCGATGCGAAGATAGACTCCAAGAACAAGATTGACTACGAACTGCCCAAGATCAGAGCTGTCTGGGGCGTCGACAAACGCGACCTCGAGATTATGGCGAGTAAATGCGCTAAAACACGATCGTACGCCGACACTGTCCAGAGCATTCTGTACGGGAACAAGGCAGCTCTGAACATGCTTGAGAAGGGAACCTTGAATGTCAGCAGGCCAACCGCCAAGCAACTCTCCACCTTGATCAAGCCGTATCTTGACTCCACTACTGTTCAAGTGGGATCAAGTGTCCGCTATGCGATTTGGCCACTCGTTGAGGGTGTTCATATGTACGCCAAATCAGACATTCTCAAATCTGGAATCACCCTTGTGGACCTTCCTGGGTGCGGCGATACGACCACTAGTCGCTCCGAAGTCGCGCAAAGGTTCTCCAGTCAACTGGATGTTCGTATGGTGGTAAGCCCTATCATCCGAGCGACAGATGAAAAGCAAGCCCAGGCCCTCATGCAAAGCGGCTTCGATGAGGCACAGATGAGGATTCGTGGTAAGCTCGATGGAAATGGGTTTGGCGTGATCATGTCCAAAATGGATGAGATCAAAGTTGATTTCTACATCGATGGCTGCGATGAGCTTTGCGATGATGAGGAACTCACTCAGAAGGAAAGTCAGATCAAGGAACTCAAGGCGGAAAAGGTCAAGCTCAAGTCTGAGGCTTCAAAATTGAAAGACAACAAGAGGTATACCGAAGCTTGGAAGACGAGGACAAAGAAGAAGTATGAGTCTGCCTTGAAGAAACACGAAGCGAGACTACAATGTAAGTTTGTTACCTTTCTAAAATCCCATGCTAACAACTCACCATAGCAAACCCAAGCGAGAGCGACGAGCAAGTCAGGAGACTCCGAGACATCATGAACACCAAGCTCCAGGAGTTCGAAGTAGCGGACATGGAGCTTGACCAGAACCAATCGCGCCAAGATCAAATCGAGAAGGAGATTGTGTACTTGAAACACTGGCTTCACCATCGCGCCAGCCAGACTCGTAACAGACGGGTAAAGAAGCGCTTGCGTGATGACTTCGCTACTCGACAAGCCGAGTTCGATGGCGTCGCTCCAGGTCAGGCGTCTCACCACCGCCAGGAGTATGTGCTTCCAATATTTCCTGTATCAACCAAGGCCTTCTGGCAACTCCAGAACAATGAAGCACCATTGGAAGGATTTCCCAGCATCAGATTTACCGGGATACCTTCTGCGGAGCAGTGGTTGCATCGAGCTACATTGACTAAACGCGAGAAACACCTCGACGAAACTCTGGATGGCTACCAGAGCCTCATGACGATGATGAAAATTTACTCTCAAACAAGTGGCCAGGATGGAACTTTTGATTTCAACAGGTCTGAGGTGGAGAGTGCAGTGGCCAAAACCCATGAATGCTTTGCCAAGGTGAGCTTTTCCCCCGTGGAGCGAATAATTGAATAGTTTGTAACCATGTACACAGAAACTTTCCTCCAAGCTCACTGCAGCTTGCGTCGAAATCCAGAGGCTTGATCCTCTTGAGCACCGAGGACGCGCCATGAAGAAATTCAAGTCGGAGGCGAAGCAGATTGTTCAACGATGGACATACAAATTCCCCACCATTCCTACCAGCACCATAAAGATGCACTGGGCCACCTACTATGCCAACATCTGTCGTAATGGGGCTCAGTATACAAGTTTCTCAACCCCGAGAGTGACGTATACCTGGATGGAGAGCCTGTGAGTCTTCCCAACCTGGAAAGTAGCACGTTCGCTGACCAAAGCACGCAGCGTCTCACCTGTCTTGAAGACCATTGGTAAGGATTGGGATTACAAGATGAACAAGAAACTGCCGAAAATTCGGATTCCCATGATGGCCGGATTCTCGGCGATTTGGAAGGATTATCTTGACAAACTCCAGCAGGATATCAGCAGCAAGGTGCCATCTCTCGGCGTGAGCTTCAACAGGATGAGGCCAAATCTCGACAAATCTCAGCTGGAGACGGAGAACAAAATTCGCAAAACTATGGATAACCTGTCTCAGAAGGCTTCCAGTGTTGCATTTGATGCAGTCGAGCTCATGACAGAACAGATGGAGTCCACTTTTGAGCAATGCAAGGAGACACGTAAGTTTTGCCATCAATTGTACTTGAAACGGAATATGGCTGATGAATTCAGAGGGTCGTGGCTCCTATCAGAGACGAAGAACGATCATCGGTGACAAGATTGAGCATGATGTCAAGCCCATGTGCAACGAGATGCTGGATCGTCTCGCAGAAGGACTCAAGGAAAAGAAGGCCGAGGTTCCCGGGCAACTGATCATGATTGCAGATGAAGCCATCAGGAAGGTCAAATAGAAACTGTCTTTCCTGGTGAACAATCTGGTAGAGAACTCCGCGGATGGTTCTGGGATCAATACCCAGAAAGCCGAACTACAGACAGAGATCCGCAAATTGGTTGAAGCTTGGGAAGATGCATGGACTGAGAAGGGAAACTACCCAGAGCACATCCTCGACCTGGATCTCAGCATCCCAGAGGAGATTCCAGCGTCCATCGTGGCTGCGGACCATCAAGGCGAGCTGGATCTTGATCTGCTCTTCGGCGAGGACTTTGAAGACGTGGACTTTGAAGACGCAACTTATTAAGTTCATTGAGCGTGGGGCGAACATTGGGGCGATTAAAATTGGTGTTGAATATGGGTTAACTGGGAAGATGGCTTCACGGGAAATCTAAAGAATGGCGCAAGGAACATTTGCTTCAGAATTTGCATGGCGAAAACGGCGTACAGAGACGAGAGATGAGATTGATGATACTCGATACTTTCCCCAAATTAGCACAGACCAGATTGACAAATACCTAAATTGAAACCAGCACACTATTGCTCTGTCACTCATGGTCTCCCCTCGCAACTTGTGCTCAATGCCCTAATACTTACTTATTGGAGAGTCCTCAAACCCCTAAGGGATATATAAATGAGAAAAGAGTGTATTGACTGTGCTATTACCTGAGGCTTCATACCAGTCTGCGGAGTGAAGAAGCCTGGCAATATTAGTACTCTACTTAGTGAGTGGTGGCTACTGAATAACGGAATTGAGTGCATCTTGTTGCGTCCGAACTTGAACCTCGCGCCTGGGGAGCGACATCGGCGGGGAGTTCAGTGATCGAAGTCGAACATCCTAGAGACAGAGGAAGCGCGTACGGGCGGGAAGAAGACAACCACCTCGGGTGTGAAGCTTGAGAGCGCCTTTGACTTGAAGGAATTCTCCATTCTTCGATTCATGTACAGTTCATTTCGAAGGTAGATACCCGCTCGTAGTGGTAGGGCAGGTCACAATTGGGATGGTGGGGCCGTTCCGTTGGCGGGGGTCAATCATTACCCCGGAACTCGGCTAATCCATCTCGAACTCCGTGCCCATATCTCCTCTCAACATCTCATACCACACGAAAGACGTGCCAGTACCCTTCTTTTAGTGCATCTCATACCCCAGGCCTCAGACATTGAAACAACCGTCAGAACCTGCTTCGTCTCACCCGTCACAATGTCTGGGAAGGTCAAGCTCAATCCCACGAAATTCACACAGGCGGTGCGTACACCCAAAGCACCCCCAGGCGCATGCATTGCACAGCCAATTACAACTCATCGACTCGTGCTTTCTTAAAGCTTGGCAATTAACTCATGTCCTGTCCCAGGTCGTGCGCTCCTTCATGGCGGACTCCGGCCTTGAGCCTCGGTATGTACCCCAAGCCACCGATCGAGACTCGGCATTCGTGATAAGATCCCGATACTGACTTCTCTCGCTTCAGTCTTCTAGGAAAACATGTATAGACACCGAAATCATGAGCCTGATATGTGTATTGACAAGCCGCAGTTCCGCGTCACCAGTGCCACGGAAGGCAGAGTCGACTTTGAGCTTGACATCCAAAAAGAGCACACCGTCAGTTTCTCACCTCATCTTAATGGGCTCTCACTGACCTCACCCAGAACCGTCTTCAGACAATTCACGGTGGTACACTTGCCAGTCTCGTCGATCTCGGTGGTTCTCTAGCAGTCGCCTCATCAGGCCGCTTCGCAACAGGCGTGTCAACCGATCTGAACGGTACGTAATTCTCTCCATCACGTACGACTCTGCTGACTTGGCAGTGACATATCTGAGCCCCGGAGGCCGCCCGGGAGATGTTCTCAAGGGCACTGCCACACTCGATAAGATTGGCAAGACGCTTGCTTTTACGCAGGTGACGTTCACCAATAGCAAGGGCCAATTGGCTGCGCGAGGAAGTCATACAAAGTAAGTCTAGCCATGAATTATTGGGGTGGAGTTTGTTTACTGACTGAACAAGATACGTTACGGGTACTATGGGTGAAGATGGCCCATTCGTTGCTCCAGCTGAGTTCTCAGACGTGGACTAGACGACATCACAAGGTTTAAACATTCTGTTGATGCGGTAGATTTGAGATTTACTAAATATCATAAAGTATAGAAGGGTAGTATCATATCTGTAGAAGTTGTCCAAATTCATTCACGCCCATTATCTGTCATAAAACGGTTCATCATCTGTCCCAGCACCCCTAATGCTTCTCCGGGTATGGCTGAGCTGGTACCTGGGGAGGAGTACCATCAGCCTGGTGGTTCAAGCCAACTGTCTCCTCATGAGGAGGCGGTGACCTGGGCTGAGACACGGGAGAAATAGCATCGTATGCCGCATACTGAGGTTGTTGTGGTGCATAGTAGCCGTTTTGCTGCTGGGGCACTGGTTGCTGAGGACCGTATCCCTGAGCCAGATGATGCTGTTCCGGTTGAGGGTAATGCTGCTGCTCAGGCATAGGTGCCGCATTCTGTGCCTGAGGAGGGACCTGTCCATAACCCCAGGCCGTGCGCTCTCCAGCCTCAACGCCTTTCACGGGCTCCGGGTCCTGCTTTGACCAAATGCCATTGTTCTTTGCGCGACCAATAAAGAAGACCAAGCAGAGTACAACAAACTGCGGCCAGATTCCAAAGACGACGTCGAGAATGTAGTAAGCGTACTTGTACTCACGGTCGCCGTACGCACTGCTGAGATCGGTCCAAGCGGCCGTCGACGCCATGTTGAATGTTGTGCGCAGAAGCCAAACAACTGATGCAGCGATGAACATGTTCGAGCACCATGTCAGAGCATTCTCGCCCTTGGATTTCACCCTGATCAGAATTGCCCGCGCAACGATGGCGAGAGAAATGACAAAGACCAAAACACTAAACGCAAAGCCGATCTGTCGAGACTTGGTAAAGCTATCCGCACCAACGCGGACATCGTTGAAGAACACTTCATACACATACCGAATCCGAAGACCGAATGCAGCCAAGGCGAGAGCGAAGAGGATCGTTGCAGCGATGTATGAGCCGAATCGAAGGATCTTGCCCTTTGGATCGCGTTGGCCTGTCTGGACCATGATGATACCAGTGCCGAGACGCAGAAGGATTATCATGACGAGAATGTCGGTGATCAAGTCGTAAATAAGCGCAAGAGTCGCGAGGACTTGGGCAGTGACTTGTAGAGTCTTTGAGTAGTGCGAGTCGAATTCACTGTCGATTCTTCCACTGTAGTATAATCGGGTGTGCACGACTGAGACGACGTATGAAGTGAATTCGAAGAAGGTATAGCTAAGATGTGTCAGTTGTACGATGCGTGAAACTAACGAGCAGATGATGGAGCATACCCTGAGAATACCAAGAGTGCCAACTTGAGATATGTGAATGCAGTTCTCGCGGGATCTCTCTTGCGGCGGACGAGGCAGAAACTGCAGAAGAATAGAACGACAGAGGGGATCCATGCTCCAAGAAAGACCATGGCCCCATGGGCGATCCAGTATCTCTCAAGTTCATACATCGTTGTATGTTGAAGTTGTAACTGCTAAGTGTCTCGATGAATATTGGGTCCAAGGATACGTATAAATTACACAAAGATTCGTATATCCCCGCCAAAACTCGGAGACAACAGTGTCGATAAGTGTCAAACCACACAACAAATAAAAATAAAAGAGCCAAGATATAAAGATCAGAAACACAAACTCGAGCGACCATCCCCCTCATATTTAGCTGCATCACCTCTTTAGCCTCCTCATCACCTTTGAGAGTTTTCAGGGCTGAAGCAATTGGATCAGCACCCTGCATCTAAGCACACAAGGCCAATGGGCGGGCACCCGCACTGCAGGGGTCCCGGCACTGCCTCTCCGGGCGTTTTAGAGGCTTCGCTATTGGCTTGGCATACATGAGCTCTGCATCTTTTGTAATTTACCAGGCTCTCAGGCTGTATCTCACTTTATAGTCAGGCATAATTCTGCAAATTCTTTTATTTTATTTTTATTAAATTATACCGTGAGTTCTGTATTGTTGAGCTGTTGGACAGTGATGGTTAACCGCCGACGTTGAGAAACCAAACTCTAAAAACACCAATTATAGAACCTCTGCAGTAGTTTCGGGTGGTCCACAATATTCGTAACCGCCCAGAGGATACGATGCGATGTGATGCTGGCGCAGGAGTGTTACGTACGACTCGGTCACTGGCCCAGCCGCGATAGCGGATTGAATCGTGAATCGGCATCTCAGTGCCGTCTCAAATGGGCAATGACCGTGCGAAATGCCTTACAGCAGCTTGTCTTGGCTCGTGGTACGGAGAGTGTAAACGAGCGATGCTTCGGGGGCTGAGCAGCTGTTGTCTTTTCTAAGCACTTTATCCGAATGTGTCAGCACTGTGATTGATTAGGAGATGCTCGTATTGTTTGAGCTGAATTTATTGAAACATCAAGCTCACGATTGGGATGGCGATTGATGGCAAATGACATTTATTAAATGTCTTCTGGTCACAAATTCTCATAATTATGATTCAAGAGAGACTAGAGCCTCATGTCTTTGTTCCTTTCCCGGGTCTATTTCAGCCCAATCTCCTCACAGCGATGGCCTCACTGCCAAGACCGTCCAGCCATTACTCCCCAACTCAGCCACGCTGACACTCTCACGAGTCCAACCCGCATCCTCAATCACAAAGACAACACCCAGAAGAAGAAAAACAGACGAGCATTCAAGTATTACGATCAATTAGTCATCTATCCTCACAACCGCATCAACTCCAACCTCACGAATTCCTCTTCGCATACAAAAATGTCGGCATCAAATCCGCCGCCGGAAAAAGATCCCTTGTCCCCGTCTTCAACCAACAATTCCCCCCCTTGACCTCATAATTCTTCGCCATCTCCCTATTAAACACAATACTATCACACTGTGTCGCATTTTCATTCCCGCCGTTGACCTCGGTGTACATTGCGCAGGCGTGCATGCAGTCAAATGCTGTGTAAGCCAGGATAGGCACTATATCGTTCCCTGGGTAGTCAAACCCGCAGGTGAATGTGAATACGTAGCCGTTGTTGGTGGTGTAGTCGTCTTTGCCGTTTGGTTGGGAGCATGCGTCGGGGAGTGTGAGGTTCGTTACTTGGTCTGCTGGTTTGGGCTCGTAGAACTTTGACTCAGTCGTTTCGGTGGTGTCGCTTGCGGTGGTTGTGAGGGTTGGACAGGCTGAGGTTTGTATCACGGATGCAGCTGGGACCTCGGACACTTGTGAACTGTGATTGTTAACATTTGTGCAGCTGTTAGTATGGAAGTCTGGATCTCGTACTTTTTGCAGCTGGCCAGAGCTGATCCAAGACCTCCTCCAACACCAGCCCCGACAACCACGGCTGTAACGATAGCAACAATCGCACATAGGCCCAACATGCTTAAACCAAAAGTACCCTTTCGCGCCTCGACGACCTGAACATAACCCGATATTGGATCCTTTGAGCCTTGGCTATAAACACCATGAGGGCTGACCTCTGGTGCATGAGCTGCGCTGTCCGAGTAGACCTCGAGGCCTTCGTGATACCGAGTCTCCGACATCCTTCCAGACCAACAAACGTTTCCAGATATTCTGATAGAAGAGCTGCACGGCGCGGTTCCAAGTCAGTCCCTTGGGTCTATGTGGGAAGGCCAACTATTAAAAGAAGGCAATCGTCAATTGAAAGGCCTCGGGCTCGGGCTCGGTACCGAGCGCACAGCCAAGCCATGCCGGCAGCTGTCACGTCAAACCCTGTATGTATCAACTCGCCTGCAGAGTTTGAGTCACTTCGTGGGTATATATCTAAAATGAAAGTGGCATTTCAGATCCTGCAGGATCATTTTGGTTACATCGATAAAATCTTGTGGATCTGCTAACCAAATGGAATAGGATGAGTACCCACATGGACCCGGTAAATCGGCAGTTAGATGTTGATTGGGGTAATCGCCGGGAAGCTTGGTATAAGACAAGATGAGACTTGGTCTGCACCTTGGGAGGAATCTCAAACACTGGTCTGTGAGGAGCGAGATGAGGTGATGTGACTAGTCAGCAAGGGCCTCAATCTAGTTACATAGTCGTTATCAGTCAATATCGTGTGATGGGTTTCATATGGAGCTCTTTTGTTCCTCCCGAGAGGAGTAATAGTGAATGCTGTGCTGTGTCGGCACCGAGGCCGTCTCTCATCCCATTTGAGTCTGTCTCCGGTGCTAGATCCACACGGGTTCGGAAAGGTCCCACAAATGCGGCATCGGCCATCGGAGGTTTAAGTTTAATTGATCGCAGAGCACCATAGCAGATGAACTCTTGCACGAAGTACTAAACGACGATTAACCTTACTTCTGGTAGAAGACAGCCAGGTCCCTCAATCTAGAGCATTCTCAACCCATCCCCCAAAACCCATCCCTCCCCATTCAAACCTACAACCGACAAGAGCCCAGATCGACGATCTCCCAAAATAAGCACTCCTCCCCATTCCCGGAGAAGCATCCACTCAGAAAGGGCCAAGCATCAGATCAATTAAGAGTGACATGTCCTCAACGGCTATTAGCTTACATTAACCTGTTTTGCCTACAAGGCTGACCTGATGCAAAACACTTCTTACCTCATCAAGACGCAATGTTTCACAAACCTCGTCGCGTGGTTGCGTGACGTCACATGCTCATCGCGAAATCGAGAGCATGACGACGTCACGACTTGTTCTTAAATCCAGGAACAAGAAAGTTAAGAGGATAAGGTATTAAAAAGGCACCCAAGAGCTCTCCTCCTTACAAAGCCTTTTCTCCACGAAACACAACACTCACTTCCTCGGTGCCTACACAATAACAACAACAGACAAAATGGCCATCACAAGTGCTATCAGCGACCTCCTCAGCTCCATCTACGAGCTTCTCGCCTCAATCTTCAACACCGTCTACTCCGTCATCCACTCCATTCTCACCGCTATCCTCGGCTTCGTCCAGGGTTTCTTCAACCTCATCGGCGATGTCGTCTCCGGCCTTGTTGAGGTCACCGGTGGCGTCGGCAAGTTTGTAGCCAGTGAGTTTTCTCCTCTTCCATATTCATTTTTCGCGTGCTGACGATAACATAGGCAACGCTGCTATCCTCGCTATCGGCGCCCTTGGTGCTTTCGCGTACGTGAGGTACACTGCCCAGGGACGAGCTGTCGCGAACAAGAAGACTCAGTAAATGCTTTGATGATGGAAACGGCCTTGGGAGGTTTGCTTGGCGATGGATATACACGATACCCTGATGCACGATGGTAAGGACCTGGTTGGTGTTGGGATACAATGGAAACTGTCTTTCGCTATTGAATTCTACCTTAGTTTAATGAGTCAAAATTAATGCGATACCTCTCAAACTTTCGTGACCTTCTATGGTAGATCTTGTACTTGGCATTTTAAACTGCGGCTCAACCGTTCCTTGCTGGCTCTGCAGATCATGCAGTAGCCCTTGTGCGAATGTAGATTGCCTTATCCAGTTGCCGTACTAAATCCGTTTACTGCCTGCGATGCTCACGAGGCTTGGGGTCTTGTGACCGAGACGAAGGAGAGTCTGTGAATCACTTCACAGACACAACATTCTACGTTGGAAAACATCCTAACAGAATCACCCGAACTGAGAATAGAATTAAAATAAATGTCATAATTCGTTAATGTTGTAGGTTTTCCAATAAACACTCCAATCCCAAACTTGTCTAGATCCTCAAAACATAATATCCCAGAATATACATCTCATTTCATTTGTATCCCAGTCTTGCGATATATCCTGTGAAAATTTGGTTGCCCTCATAAGCCATCAAGGCCGTATCGTTTTCGTTCAATTCATCCGCCTTGGTAATCGATGACATGTCGTTCAAGTCAGAGTAGCAAACATGGCCCGCATGAGCTTAGGAGGAGGTCCTGTGCAGCCGAGTCAGCCACACGTTCTCAAAAGACGCGAATAACATAAAAGGCGCACCTTTAACGGTACTTAGGTACGCTAATGGACATCCTACCTTTCTTGTCCTTCTCAATACGAGGAGGTTTGCGGTGTTCAACCACCTTCTCCAATCTCTCTTCTCGGATAACAAGCTGTCCGTCGGGCAAGCGCTCGGCGCGGACAATTTCGCCGCTGGTGGAACGGCCTCGAGGTCGGTGAGCCAGCTCACGTTCCAGAGCCTTGATCTCCTTTCGGATCTCACGACCACTTCGGGATCGAGAGCGAGATCGGACGACGAGCTCCTCAGCGGGGTGGTGGTGATGGTGGTAAGAGTCCCAGCTGGAGGAAGTGGTGGTTGTGGTGAATCGAGATGGCGAAACGTCTCGGATGACAGTCTCCTCAGCGTATTCGAAGGGTCCTGGTTGCGGAGGAGGCGGAGGGCCAGGCTGGTAGAAAACAGGAGGTGGTCCAGGCTGAGCCATAGGAGGAGGCATCATTTGGACCGGCGGTGGTGGCATTGGAGTTTGTTGAGGTGGGGGCATCATCTGAACGGGTGGAGGAGGAGCTGGAGTTGCGACCGGAACAGCAGCAGGAGGTGCTTGGGCTGGAGGAGCTTGAACTGGGGGAGCTGGAGGAGGGGGAGTCTTGGCTGGCGGTGGCTCCGGAGTTGGCTCTCTGACCTTCTCCTTGGGCGGAGGTGCAGGCAAAGCAGCAGTAGGTGCCTTTGGTTCTCGAGAGGCGGCAATTTCAGCTTCAACTGCGGAGTGTTAGTAGCGTATCGATTTTGTAGACCGTCAACTTACCCTTCTTGTAATCCTCGCTGACTTTGAGAAGCTCGTCAATGTTGTCTTGACCAAGAGCCTTTTGCACAATGATTGTGGTGCCCTGAATCTTGTTAGAGGCTATGATTCACGTTCTCAGGTTGGCTACAAACCTCTTCAAAGAATGGGTATCCGAGATCAATGAGAGCTCGCTTAGAAACAAGCTTGGCAGGAATGCGAGTCTTGCCCTTCTTGGGATACTCGCTCTTCACTGTAGTGCCACCGCTGCTGCTGGAGGAGCGGCTTGAAGACGAAGAATATGAGCTGCTTCGAACAGACCGAGTTCGAGTTGACCGAGATTCTCGGCTGCGTCCACGACGGTTACGAGATCGAGTGTATTCTCGCTCACGAACACGCTCAGGCATGGACCGGTAATCATCGTCGCCATAATAGTCGGGCTCGGCAATCTTGATGTCGTCATAGTACTCATCGCCGTATCTGCGAGGTGGAGGCAGTCCTCGGCTCTTGGGGAGAGGAATAGGTGTGTAAGGAGGAGCACGGTAGTCATCTCGGGGATCTCGGTGATCTCGAGGACGGATATCCTCGCGGCGAGCAGGAGGGGGGTACTCCTCGCGATCCTGGAAGATACGTGGTCGGCGGTCAAAAGTGTCAAGTGATGATTGTCGGCGGAGGAAACCTGGTCGACGAGGTGGAGATTCACGGCGAGGAAAGTCTCGCTCTCGTTCTCTCTCTAAAACATCTGTGCGGCGAGCCCAGGGAAGTGGCATATCTCGCTCTCTTTCTCGCTGAGGCTGGTAGCGATCATCGCCGTAGTAGCGACGGTCACGGATGTCTTCTTCTTCGTAGTAACCGCGGCCAGGTCGACGGTCATATCGCTCATCTGAGTGGTCGCGGCCTCGTGTGCTGCGTGTATAAGAGCGATCGTCATCGAAGCGATCTCTGTTTTGTTCGCCGCGCATTCGCTCAAAGCGATCGCGGTCCCAGCGTTCGGCCATTATAGCTGTGTGTAGTGTGGTGTTGCGTGATTGTGGCTGCTTAAGCAGACCCGAACGTATAGAGGCTAGTCCTCTGGTGTCAGTGGTATGGCTGATCGCCTTTTAGCGAAAGGGTATCAAGTGCAAGTTAAAGGTGCAAAAATGATGGAAGAAGGATGGAGGAGAGAAAGAAGAAAGAAGAGATGATGTATTGGAGGGTGGAGGGTGGGCGGGATACTTGATGAGTCGAGAGGGAGGGAAGAAGACCAAGGATTAGTGGTTGGAGCATTCGACTGGGATTGGATGGACCAAGATAGAGAGGATGGATGATGGAGGGTGAGAAGAGGCCGATGACGTTGACAAACTGATCCAAGACCCCGCTTGTCGAGACATTCCAGGGCCGAACTGTCCAAGTGGATCCCTCTACTCTCAGTGGCTTGTGACTCTGTCTTAGCGACAATTACAGGGGGCTGAGCGGTACAATTGCATGAGGGGAGAGCCCTAGAGCTCTACTCTGTCCAGCTGATGACGACTTGTGATGATGTCGAGTTAAACAGTGAGACCGCACGACACATGATTTACATCAGACAATCAATCAAGGGTCCTTGAAACCCTCGAAGAACCAATGCACGAGATCGGGAGAGAAACGTTACGTGCGTAAATGTACACAAACACAAGCTCACACAAAGAACCACCACTGTAACTTGACGCCCACTCGCTTCGATAGTGGTCTCGACGCCCAAGCACAAACCAAGTGGGCCGGCATAGCCAAAAGCCGGATTATGGCACATGAAATGCAGGGACTGGGATTAGTTGAGGCTGTGGGAAAATTGTTAACAGTCAGATAATTCTCGATAACTGATCAAATCTGTAGAACCATATATGATTTCCCATATACGGCAAGGAAACAGAAACATTGCATGTATGTCAAGTCTTGGTGTTTTACTACCAAGGGAATGATCATCCAACATGGGCCGATCCGAGTGTGCACTTCTAAAAATGGCATCTTTATCAGGTTAACCTACCCTTCTCCATCTTGACATTAACAAAAGAGAGAGAAAAAGCCTACAGGGAACAAAGTTTCTCAAGCCTGCAGGGTCTTCCCCTGAAAGGAACCTAAACGATGGAGGGGAGAGCCTCAAAGGGCGGCCTTCGTTCTCCTTCTCGTCTTTACCGAGACCAAACGGCACAAGCCGTGTTCTGTTTTCTTTGATCATTCATGGTAGCCCAAAGCTCGCCGCTCGGGCTCTGCTGCGTTGCATTTGGGTTCTTGGCCCGGCAGATGGAATTTCCAATGGGTAACTGCAGAATCGAGGTCTGTGCAACTTGTCCATCGGAATGACATATTCTTACCGAATCTTTTTGGGGAAATAACAAACTTGTTACGGGGCCGTGTCAGCTTGGGTGGTGTCCTTGAGGCCCATCCTTGACTGAAGCTGTCGTGCAACCAAGGACCTCGAGTCGCGGGGAGATTCTCCTGTACGATGACGTCGAGGAACCAAGACACAAGCCCTGGCTCGACCCACACAAGCAACGCAATCTCCGGGCCAATCATGTCTTGCGGATTCCAACCAAGAGCTGTTGGGCATTGAAACTCGAGATCTCCAGAAGATCACTGAGACTCGGCAGGATCCGACTACATTGGGCAATCACTGCTTGGTACCTGATCAACCTTGGGTTCTCATCCTCCACGGAATCAGTTTTGATCTAGACTTCTACGGCAGCTGAATGAGATGGGACCCCTGTTCGCCCTACGATGGGGCCGCTCTTTGTGCCTTGGTCTAAGGGACGGACTACTAGCTTGTGCCCTGCAGATGCCAGCTCAGCTTCATCGTTTGTTCCACCTTTTCTTTCATCTTGAGTGTTTGGGCTAGTGTTCTTTCATGACCCAGCTCGCTCAGACGTTGTCGAAAGGTGCCTGCGGCTAGTCTTTGCCGTGTCAGAAGAAGTAAAGCCCTGGATCAGGGGATAGGAAATAGTCCGTCAGCGGGCATGTTGGGTTTAAGCCAAACTTATCCAAGTGTTTTTGTCACTCCGGGTCGAAGTCTTGCGTTCCGACCATCTTTTGGCTGTGTCAAGTTCGACGAGGATATCCGTGGCTCTTCATTCAGCACAGGTCACCCAGTGGTAACTTGTCAAGTGGCATCACATAATCAGCCTATGATCGCGTCAGACTGTTTCGGGTTGTCTGTGCAAGTTCTGCTATTGCTTATAGTGTTTGGTCTTCCAAGCGAGTATCATCAAACGACCCTTCTCACACAGGCACTTGCATTCAGCGTTGTTTCGCGTAATCTAGTGGATTGCCTATTCAAATTCCGCCTTCAAAACGCCGTCCTTTGTTGTGTGCCCTACATGATCCCGAATCCCACCAACCCCTAGCTCTTCAGTTGCCTCTATGTGTTAACTGTCCCATCGACCCTCTAACATCCCAGGCTAACAGCATTGGCGAACAGAGCATAGGTATCAGCGTGGTTTATGTTCTGCTCGGCAGTCAAGCTCTGGAGGAAGTTATATCCATAGCCACCATAGTCAGAAGTGCCCTTGATCTGAGTAAGATGGGTCATCTCGTGCAGGTTGGTGTTACCCTGATCCTGAGCATGGCATGTTGAGGTGGTAGCAGGAAGACGCTCAAAGTACAGATCGCAGTAGGCCATGTAGTTTCCTCCAGGAACAGTATACGCGAGAACGCCGTTCTGGCAGGCGCCATAAACATCGGTACAGTAGTAGCGAGTATCTCCAGCGTTGGTCGATCCACACTCGGCAGCGATCTTGGCAAAGACATCAGCGATAGTCGAGCGAGTCGCAGCATCAGAGTTCTTGAAGTACTCCTCTACCTTCGCAGCAGGACCGTTGGACGCAGCCTCCTGAGCAGCAGAAGCCTGTCTAGCACAGTTCGACAGAGCAGCTTGAGTGACCTGGAGCTTGCTGCCAGAACAATCACTCTGCACTTGAGCGCGCTTCTGGTGGAAAGCGGTGCGGACGGAGAAGGCCTGGGGACCGTCGACTTCGGCGTCGAGACGGTTGGAGTAGAAGGGGACTGAGCCGATCAACTCGGTGGAGTTCTCCTGGGCGAAGGAGAGGGCGCCAGATGAGAGGACGCTGAACTTGCCGCCGGCGGAAAGATCATGGAACTCGGCGATGTCGAACTCGACTTCGTAGGAGTTACCGGAGGGGATGCTCTGGAAGGCGGTGTCATCGAGCTGGGTGGTGTCGAGGGCGATACGAACACCGTCAAAGGGTACAGCCTTTTCCTCTGTTGGAGGTCAGTATGTATAGCTTTGTGAGAAGGATGCTGAGATGAAGGCAATGTCGGAGTATGTGTCAGAATGTTCCTGCTGTGCTGCTGAAGCTTGAGTTCCACGAGCTCACTCAGCTCTCAACACTAAGGCAGAATACATGCTCGTTCCCTTGGACACTACCTCACATCCAGAAAGTCTTACCAGCAGAGAAAACCTGAGCCCTCTCAACAGGAGCCGTATCAAGGAATGTTCCAACCTTGAGAAGCTTCAAGTTGCTCTTCCCATTATTGGTGATAACAGCCTTGACCTTTGAGTTCCCCTGCATCTTCAACTCAACGTTCAAGGGAGTAGGAGCGCGCTTATCCACCAGGGGCGCAGCGACAGCCATAGAGGCGAGAGCAAGACCAGCAAGCAGCTTCATTTTGAACGATAGACCAGATCGAACGAATGTGATTTAAAAAGAATGAAGAGAATGAAAAAAAGAACGAATGAATGAATGAAAGGAATGACTGTTGTGAAGAGGATGAGACATGCTGAAGGACTCGAGGTATCGTGAATACTTATACGAATGTCGAGTTGATACCCTGCGGCTCGTCTGGACTCGGGAGCAGGGGACTTGCGACGATATTGATCCGTCTTGGTGTGGACCGATTCAGGGTTTCGTTTCGGACATGTCAATATGTTTGACACGCGCCATTTCCGCTCTCCAATCTTGGCGATTCTCGAATTAATTGTCCGAAAATTGACTCCCAATGTCACACACCCTCTACCATCGCCGTATAGTTTATGCTATTTTCGCTCTTTGAGTTTATACTCCGATTCACGCAATTAACCTTAACTTTCGCAATTGACTCTGTCCGATGTAACGAAATCGAAGATCTCCCAAGATTAAAAAAGGATCAAAGTCAGGTCCGGGCGTCATGCCCTTTCGAAACACACCATGTAGCATCGTCAGCTGGGATGAGTACCAGGACGCCCCACAATATATAGGATCGGTCAAGGCTATAAGAGATCGTCGTAAATCAAGGTTACGAGATTGGAAGGGTTGTTTGTGAATATATTAAAACAAGGTGGTTCCCCGTTTGACTTGAGACGGCTTTGGGCCGTTGAGGAAGGAGATTGTTTTTTGTTGTTTGACGGGCCGTTTCTATAGAGTCATGAGTTGAGATTATTGGATAGAGGTATTGTTTACGGATTTGAGTAGAAGAGTTGGGCATGATGATGTATCAGATTGCTGACAGCATGTGATTTCTAGATGGTAATAATTGTTTCGATGGCAGCTACGATCACCAACGAGAAATTAGCCGAGAATATTGTACCAAACAATGTTTCTGTAAACTGATAGATCTGACCGTCAAGAATCTCGAGACGTCTTGGCTTTCCACTACGATACATGTCTCCCAACGTCTAAACAAGCCCCTCCGCACTACCACTTAAGCTTATACAGCAGCCTCCGATCATTTCCATTCCCATATCTGACAAGATTTGCAAGGATGGTCGATTCATCTCCGGTCTAAGGGACCCATAATACTCGAAATAACGTACAAAGATCGGCACGAGCATTGACTTGATAGCTCTTAGAGCATGTGCCAAATCTAAGTCAAACAAGCTTGCTTGGGCCAGTTTGAGAATAGGATTTGCGCCCATTGTTGAAGGATTTTATTGGTAAGATGTTCTTGAATATTTTGAAGGAGGGTGGACTCTCGCACGTGAGTCTCATTTGTTTGCCTTGCCGTGTTTGTCGAGATATTCTGATGCTAAGACCGTTTGAAGAACCACGGAGATCATATCGCACGAGGGATATGAGCTGCATTGCAATTCAAGCTGTCCTTAAACATTTTTTCAGTCAGGTGGCCACACTTCTATGTTGTATTCGTCTGTCAAAGACATGACGGGAATAATTGGTCGCTTGTTAGATGTTTCCAGATGTTGGTCTGGCAGTATGTCACCAGTTACCCTGGACCAGTCCGTTAACAGCAGTAGTCACAGCGAGTTCCAAGTCCCGCCAATTCCGGCGCATTTATCGCTATTCAAGATGTACAGCACTTAATGGTCAAGTGCGATTGTAAAAATTTTACAAGATTGCTCACTGTAGTATGATGCTGATATCGATTACCCCATTCCCAGCAGTAAAGGGAGCACCGTGGAAGGGTCGACAGGCATCTAAACGCCAGTAAGCGATGCCAATGGAATTGCCAGCGACAAAACATTATGGAAGAGGCTCAAATGACAAAAAGAATGATCACGCTGGGGATCGAACCCAGAATCTTCTGATTCGTAGTCAGACGCCTTGCCATTGGGCCACGCGACCGTTTCTCGTTATTGAATTGACTCTCGAAATCGTCGCTTACGGATTCTGCGCTCAAACTTTTCTCGCTAGACCTCGGAGGATTAGGTTGGCCCGCGCCAAACAAACTCGGTACGCCGCCCACAACCCGCGCCAAGCGAACAGGAGCTAGCGACTGATGGAATCTGCTAAAGAGCAAAAGTCTCCATAGCGGCGTTCAATAGCTCAGAGTAGACCCTGGACTAGAGCTGCAGTAACAGTTTCTTTGCGCCACCTTTATAAGGGAGGGTTAGGCGGCACAGCACAAAGAATGCAATGCCAATGCACGTGAGATACCGACAGCCCCTGGATCTTGCGTTAGGTTAGGGGATGCAGTCGCGTACCTTTTAGCTCAGACGTAAGGTTAATTATTATCTTAAGTTATTTTAACGGGCCGTACTGAGCTCAGCTCCTCTGCCTGCCTGCACGTTCATTTCATTCTCTCGGTGATCAAATCTTCATTTCATCCTCACACTCACATTCACATTCACATTCACACTCGCCTCACTCTCCTTTATGCCATCATCTACGTGATACAGGGACTGAAACAATCCCTTGTTCCTTTGACGTCAACTCACTCATTTCCATTTTTTTCATTGTTGCCTTCAAAACCGAGCTCATGCCATGGCCATCTTCGCGTCCTCAGCTGTCCGCCTACTCATCGGCCTCACAGTCGCACTCACCTTCATCGCCTTCTTCACACCAACAGGCTACATACCAGACGCCGCATTATCATTCAGGATGCCAGCTGCACTAAAAAAGCTCGACGTCTCCATCACCCAGGAGGAGAAGGATCCTGTTCTCATCCGCGCAACTGTCAGGAACAACAATGACGAGCCCGTCACTATTCTCAGCTACGGCTCACCCCTGGACCCCTTAAGCATTTCTCTTGGCATTCTCTACATCACGCCAAAGGGCGACAGCAAACCACTTGACATCATGCAGATTGAAGCATCACGGCTCTGGCCGCCTGCTGATGATGCTTTAATTGAGATTCTGCCTGGCCGAGCAGCCATTTGGGAATTTACCCTCCAAGAACCCGTTGTTCCGATGGACAAGGTTTTTGAGGGGGCGACGGTGCAGCTAAAGGGGACGTGGAATGCTGTGTGGACAAAGGAGAAGAAGAATGTGGACTACACATCATTTGAGGAGGGCACACCAGCAAACGAGACTCTAACAGGGCCATTCAAGTCAAACATCATCGACATTGAAGTCGTATAGACACGAATTGTACCATCATCATCATCCATTGTTATTATTATTTGGCGTTTGGGGTGGCAGGCATGATTAATTGGTTCACTTGTCGCTACGTTAGATGACTAGAGTGATTGACGGGTTAATTGGGAAGACAAGCAAGGGGCGAAAATATTTTTTATTAGAATACATATAAATCGATCCAACCCAACCCAACAAGCAAAGCAAAGCAAAGCAAAGCAAGCATTCTTTGTGTCTCCCTGAAATGCCTGCAGTCAGCCTTTCGACGCAAGCCACATGCATACCCTGGAACAGACCATTGACCAACCAAGCCCAGGCACGGACAAGTGTCTTAGATTATATCCAGAGCCACCCAACGCCGGCTGTTGGGTCTAGCATTCATAGATCGTTAGTCTAGTCAATGATTGATAACGTCGATATTGCTAGCTCAATGACCGGCGTCCCGGAAACCCCCTTTTCCAAATAAGCGCTATCAACACTACCCGGAAGCTGAAGAAGTCATGATGGGTGTTGGTTCTCATGAAGATATGCTGGCACTTGTGAATATCATACGATGAACTGACAATGCATGCATGTGTAGATTGCCCTTGTTCTCGACCAATCACGAGTGAATCGCCGTTGGCACATCAGGACTCCCGGACCATGGTTATTTATATTAGCCCGGTTGACAGCAACATGGTCCTTTCCCCCCCAGCCTGAGTTCATCGCTTTTTACTGACATCAGTTTTCAATCGATATCTCTTGAGAAATGTCACTGAAGACATCTATCTGCTTGAGACAGGTTTTGTATTCCCAGGTTGATGGGATGCTTTACTGGTTTGGCCCCGTCACACTTCTTCACATTTGACCATTGAGTCACCGGTAATTGAAACGATGATCAGTCGACACTGTCATTTTACACGGTAATGTATCGATGCTATCAAGCCGCTGTATCCCGAAACTACAAGTTGCCATCGGACATCATCTCAGTTCCCTACCATGCTCCAGCGTCAACAACATTCCCGTTCTCAGTATCAAGCGTAGTATAACCCAATGTTCAATTTTATTTACTCCCCAATCTACTTTTTGACTTTCTTCCCGGATATCAATCTCTACTCCCGAACAAACAACCCAGCCATACCCATACCCGTACCAACACACATACTTACAACACCAACCTCACCTCCATCCCTCTTAAGTCCATGCAAAAGCGTGCTCGTCATTCTCGCTCCCGTAGCTCCAAGAGGATGTCCCAGCGCAATAGCGCCTCCATCAGGGTTAACCTTCTCCTTCGCCCACGCATCTTCGAGTCCCAGCTCTCTCACACAGTGCAGCGCTTGACTCGCAAACGCCTCGTTGATCTCCCACCGTGACACATCCTCCGTCTTGAGACCGACTTGGTCAAGAAGCTTGGGGATGGCGAGGGCAGGGCCGATACCCATCTCATCGGGGTCGCAGCCGACTGTCACGGCTGAGACGAATTTTCCGATGATGCGGTCTTGCAGACCGAGGGCGGTTGCTGTGCTTCGGCGCATGAGCAGGGTGGCGGCGGCTCCGTCGGAGACTTGGCTTGAGTTTCCAGCCGTTGAAGCACCGTCAGGCTTGAAAGCAGGCTTGAGCTTAGCAAGCGCCTCAATGGAAACACCCTCACGAATACCATCATCGGCAGTGACAGTAATGCGCTTCTCCTCGCCAACCTTGTTACCCTGCTTATCAACCTCCTGGAACCTCGTCTCAACAGGCACAATCTCCTCCGCAAAGCGACCCTCCTTTCTCGCACGCGCAGCACGACGGTGCGACTCAACAGCCATAGCGTCCTGATCCGCTCTCGAAACACCATATCGCTCCGCAACGTTCTCCGACGTCAAACCCATAGGCATGATACAATCCTGCGCATGGCGATTAGGCGAGGTCTTCAGCTCCGGCCACACATCCACAGGAATAGCTCTGCTTCCGTAATTCCTCGTCATGCTCTCCATACCAGCCGCGATACCCGTGTCGATCATGCCCGTCTGGATCTGCGCCGACACAGCAGCGATGGCCTGCAGCGAACTGGAGCACGCGCGGTTCACGGTGTACAAGCTGGTGGTGTTCTTGAAGCCGACGTGGTTGAGAGCCATGCGTGCCGCCTTGGAGCCGCCGAGCTCGGAGAGCACCACGCCGACTGCCACATCGTCGACGGGGGCCTCGGGATGTGCTTTGAGAGTGGCCTTGAGGACGCTGGCGAGGAGCTCCTCGGGGTATGCGTCCTTGAGCTGGCCCTTGTAGGAGCGGCAGATGGGAGTGCGGACGGCGGAGAGGATTACGGTGTCGGAAGGGGATTTGGCGAGGACGCCTTGAAGGCCTTTGTGAAGACGGGCCGACATTATGAAGGTATTTGGGGTATATGAGAGATTATGGGGTTACAGGGGAGTCAACTGGTAATATGAAGGAGAGAAGAAGAGATCAAAGGTTCATGATGAGAAGTGAGAGAAGTGTTTATGAGCCGGGTAAGTAAATATCCCATTACCCATTACCCTCCACCCCCGCCGAAAGCCGGAACACTCCCGTCCCGTTGCCATGAGCCGAAAGTGGATCCTCGACACCGGCTTCAGACTTCGGGTAATGTTTCAAGTGTGGCTTGAAATGTCGGAGCGTCGGGTAAGATCCCTACATGTGGCGTCGATGGCTGTGCACCACTCATCATGAGACATTCACATTCTAATTGAGGTTCAATACTGTTGAAACTTGAACAATCTTCCCATTTGTACACAAATCCCGCTGTGGCATTCTACCCTCTTTTGATCACGCCAACATATATATACAAACTCGCCAAATGCAATGCCTTCAACGCCCTCTGTGCCGATGCCGTCGTTATATTGTACCCCGAACTCCATTTGCAATCTGCTTCTGATCTGACATTTCACTGTCTATACTGAATCCCCAGTCCTAGTTTATCTTGTCCATCTGCCATTGGTTCAACCACTTTGGACTTCTTCGCTGGACTTGCTTGATCGAGCCGTATCTCCTCGGTAGATGAATGGTTGCCGCTGAATTTTCGCTTGTCGCCATCACCATTTCGGTGGGAAAGTAATCTCTCCTGCATGCGAACTGTCTTCTCCATTGGTCCTGGTGTGTTTCTCAAGGTTTCGGCCACCTCAAAGCTCTGCCGCGGATCTCGCCGCAGCATCTCTGCAGCAGCTTGACTAGCCTGGCTATCAAACACCTCTCCGTCCTGGTCGCTCCGGTTCTGTGACTGTGATGTGAACGACTGAGCTGCGGCAACCGACTCGAGCGCCTGCCTAGCTAGCTCCTCATTATCGTCTGCTGAAATAGTGCTCTCTCGACTCCTACGGCGGCGGTCAGTCTTGGCCACAGGTGTCGTAGGAATGAACTGTCTCTGGGAGTATCGATGAGGCTCCGAGTGAGGTACCAGATCCACCGATGGAAGAAGCCCAACGTTTGTACCCACCGGCCGGTTCATAGGCGTCGTGGGTAGTGACGACATGGATTGCGAGTTGCGGTGGTGTTTCCCCACGCGTGGTGCAGGGCGGTGAGAATGCATCGGTGTCGAAGGTGCGCTGTTGTTATCCTGGCTCATAGCCTGCAACAATGCCGATAAACCATGCTCGCCTTGTGATCTAGATGCCTGCTGTTGTTGAGAGTTCCTATGCCCTTGTGTCACGACAGCGACTTTCTGTCTAGGTGTCAAAACTGCGTGAAATATACCCCCAGGTCTACAGAGCATCTGCATATGTTCTCTGTTCTCGCGTATTCGTCTCAGCAACATATCTCGCTCTTCGTGAAGAGCGATGCTTTCATCCTCGCTTTGCTTGATGACTTTCTTTGCCGTCTGGACTCGGCGTTGGAGGATCTCATTCTCTTGCAGCATGGCCTCATACCGCGTCTTCATCTGTAAGTACTTTGTTTGTAATGCCTCGGACGGCTGGTCAAATTCTTTTCGAGCCATTCGGGTGAATTCTGCATTCCGGAGCGCGTCCACCTCGCGACGCATCATCTCGTGTTCCACAGCAGCACGCTTGGCATCATCGTCTGCCTGGATAGACAACAAGTTATACTGTAGCTTATGATGAGCTGTCTCCATCTTGAGCTTTTGTTGTTCTGCTAGAGCCGATTGAAGCATGACGCGAAGCTCGTCTGCGGACGCTTCGAGGACCTGGTGTGGAGCTGGAGGGAGAAATTCCGTTGTTACAGGACGTTCGCGTATGTTGTTGGGTACGGTAGCTGGTGGTGAGAAGAGTGTTGACGACTGCTGGGAGCCAGAGAACTTTCGTTTGGAGGGACCGGGACCAGCTTGACTGGCATGGCTGTTAACCTGGGTCGATGGGGGCGGTGTAAGTGACGATGGGATAACAGTGACGGCCGGTCGGTCCTCGTTGATCTCGGTTCTAAAGGATTCGTTTGGATCGATGGGCGAATTTGGAATCTCTGTCGAAGGTAATGTCACCGCAGCTGGATCTTGGGGTCCTGCTTCCTGAGGTTGAGGTGTCGTAGGGTTCTGTCGCTCGCGAGGATGCCTAACGACGATCGTATCGCCCTGTAAGGTCTGCGAAGCCTGTGTGGCTTCGGTAGGAGAAGCCATGTTGAAGCAATCGTGTTCTGCTCTCAATCAAATAATTCCCAGGCAACCAAGTCGCGTCAACAGCTCTCGTCGTTCCGATCCGTCAGCTGATGAAGCCGGATCTTCGACAGCGAGTGGTATATATTTCTGGCGTCTTCAATGCGTACATGTGCTTTGCATGCGCGTATGTTTATTATCCTTCCAAATCAAACTTTATGCGTCGTCGTGCAGCGCAACGCAACGCACAACGCGCCGCGATATGGATCCACAGTAAACAGCGATTGTGACGAGGGAAAAACAATCAATCGCAGAACCTTCAATGGAAGAGGAGCAATGAGGATATAAAGCACAATATAAGTAGAAAACGTAGACACAAGTGAGAAATGCTTCGGCGCCTGACGCCGTCGTTTTTGATTGCTTCCAAGAAATGAGAAGCTAGCTTGGTTGAAGATGAAAGACCCGGGAACAAGGGTTTTTCCGTTGGGCACGCGCCTGTGTCTTTTTAGTGGAGGATGATGCTTGTTTTTAGGCACTAAACTACAAGGGGTTACAGGTGAAGTTCGGTGACCACGGCCTGTGAAACGATCCACAGGCGTTATCTGTCAGTGCCCGAGACATCAAACCAATCGAGCCGAATCAAGCAACCAAACGACGCAGATATAGGATGAAAGCCAGTGGAGAAATCTCTTGATATTGAAACGAATGAATCAAAGCTTCTTTCCAAGAATCTGTCAAATAGAATATCCCAATCTACACTTCCCCAACTCCAAACCTGTAACACCAAAACACCAAACAGTTCGTGATACCTTAGACAAGAGCAGCCTCAGAAGTCTCCCTCTCCGTTTCTTGCTTCCTCATTACACCACACTTGGAAAACAAATTCCGAATACCTCTTCCAGCAGCCAAGATCAGGTACACCGCGCAAATGACAGGCCAGAACAGAATTACAGAGACCCACCACGCTGCCACAGCGAGTTTTGCCCAGATCGAGCCGTTGGAGTCGAGATACCACTCTGGGACAAAACTACTAGCTTTTCCCCGTGTGTTTAGTACCAGACCGATTATCAAGCCGAAGGTAACCCAGCCGCCTGTTGTGATTGCTGCCACGAGCCTGATGGTTGCGGAAGGGCCCAGGGCGTTGTGCCTCAGAACGTTGTTGTTATCTGCCACGTCGCGGGCCACGAGGGCGATGGTTTTTAGTAAAGGAGGCATAGTGGCGATGTTTGATGATTTTTAAAACCTTGATGGCGGTTCTAGGTCGTGCAAGTTGTGTAATGTGATGGTATCGTGAAGTGTCGCCTGGGCTGGTGCTTGGGCTGGTCTTGTAGTTTTCGCGCGCTTGTATCGGCGTGATTGAGGGATACTCGAAGAATGTTTCACGATGTTGAGAGTAGTGATGAAGCGTTCCCTTATAGGGAGGGATATTTCTGTGCTTTATACTCGGTGATAAAGTTTGGGTTGGAACTGATGGAATCGCCACGTCCATTGAGACTTCATGTTCACTGTGTCCAAGGTTCTTGCCCCTGATAACCACAAGCACCTTCCAAAGTCGGAGGAAGCTCTCACTAAGGTACCTGAAGGCCACCAACAAAATACGCCCTTGTAGTGAAGAGACGAAGCACCGAATGAACCCTGGCCTCAGTATCAGATGCTTTTAGTTGTGCGTGACTCACGGTAACTTAAAGCCTTTAAGCTCAAGAGGATGGATTTCATGGTTCAGTCCCTCCTATTTAACCTCATACGTGTAATCGATAGACTCAAAAATTGAAAGACTCTTCTCATATATCAACATTGTAGGCAAGTCAAAGATGGGCCGACAATCAAAACTAATCCACAGTCTTGTAAACTGAAGGCTCGTGGATTCTCCTCAGATCCATTGCCCTGAACTCAAGATCTCCTCAGCATCAGATGAATAGCACCAAAGATACGAGTAAGATCAGACTGGCGTTTCTTGCCATGCTAGGCTACTCAGACTAGGCTCGAGAGTCAATTGTGGCTAACAAGAAGCTGTGTGAATATCCTCGCCTGTTTGCTTCACATGAGGACCGGCTCTCCAAATACTAGCTACAGCATGGTAGATTTCCACAAGCTAAAAGAAAGGCTATTAAGAAAGGAGCACTGCGGTAAAGGGTTTTCGAGATTCCATGCCAAAGCTTAACAACAAAGTTCGTCGACTTTAGCAAACCTCTAGCTGTTGGCGATGTGTTGTGGGCTCACGGACAAAGAATAGACTCGCCTCAAAGAATTCTCTCGACAACCGTCGCCCACGATTGTAGAACTATACCGTCGACAACCGCTCCCTTAACCCACCAAATGAGAACCATTCCCCCCTCGCGCTTTTGACTTCCCAGAGTCAGAACCATTATTGCAGACAATGGGAGGGAACCAAGAGAGGCGAGAATGTTGAGGACTTTTATAATAAGTGATGAAACGCCTTAGGTAAGTTTAGTATCTCTTAGAAGACCTTTAGACTACCGACACCCTATATAACATCAGAAGTTCTTTGCTCCTGGACGGCAAGGGGAACAGTTATGGCATGCGAACGTGACAGCCTCGATTCAATCGACGACGCAGATAAACGCTGTATTCGGCTGCATGAGTTTCGATCGGATGAATAATTTGAACCATTGGGTAGACTAAACGGTCTTTCTTCGGCAGGGTTTCTCATAGTAATTGCAAGAATTGGCATGTAATGGCGGGCTTGGAGGCTCTAGATGGGAGGAACCTTACACAAATAGGCGCAACCAGGTCGAATTATATTAACAAGAAAGCAAGATGGTATATAGTCCCCAGTAATAAAACTAAAATACGTCAAAATATGTACCAAGAAGTGAAAAACCACCCACAGCAAATGCACATCAATCAGCGCCAAGTCTACAGCTCATAATCAATCCACCTCAGGCTCATCATCATCTCCTTGCCATGAAGCCATGTCAGCGACTGGAACACGCCCCCTGAGCCACCGCAGAGTGGCATCTGTGCCTCGTTCAATCACGTTCCATCGCGGAACTCTGAATCGGTTGCCTGCGACCTCAAAGCGCTCGAGTCCGCCTGGACCGCCGAGAAGACCAATACGCGGGTTCAGGTGGGCGATGTCGTTGTTGCTCACGTCGACGATCTTGAGACCCTTGATCATATCTGGTTCGAGATCGACGATGTGGTTGTTACTCGCTAGCAAGACGTTCAGAACGGGGAAAGACTCCTTCAGATTTGTTGGGAGAGCGTTGAGGCGGTTCATCGTCACGTCAATCTTCTCCAGGCTTGGGGCATGCAAGAACTGCACAAGCGCTCCAAGACCAGTGATGTGATTCGATGCCAAGTTGAGCTCCCTCAAAGCCGGAAGTTCCAATTCCTCCGTCAGGTACGCCTCGCCAACCATCTGGTTGTGAGACACAGACAGGGCAGTCAATGTTTCGGCAAAAAAGCTAAGCGAGTTGGGCAGGGTAGCAAAAAGGTTGTTTTGGAGGAAGATTTGTCGGACACGGTGTTCGGCAGCGACTTTAGAGCAAACGACGGGATGGAGTGATGAAGACTGGGTTTGGGATCGATCTAGGATACCGCCAGGCTTGACGGGCCAGGTCTGGTTCGACAACGTGTGCGATCGAGAGCGGTGGCTTGATACAGTGTGAGATCGGGAACGATTAGGGCTTTGGGGAGGTGTAGCGAAATCATCATCTGACCTGTCATTTTCATCAAACATCGCGTCAGGGTTCGATTGAGTGTTGTCAGGACCCTTTACGTCAGCCAGAACATCTAGGATGCCGACTTGAGAAGCTGGCTCTTGGTAGGGAGGTGGTGGTTCAAGGCGGCCAGCAAGCACCTCCTTCAGATCTTCGGTGGTGATGGAGAGGAACTTCTTGTCGCGAAGAGGGTTGCCGCTGAGTCGAATCATAGACAAGTTATCCATGCGAGAGACCTCGGGAGGGATCACTCTGATGTCGTTGCTAGAGAAATCAGCATGACGAAGTTTCTCGAGACCCATGAAACTGTTAGGAATTCCTGAGATGTTGTTCTCTTCGACTGAGAGTGTCAGGAGGCTTGTCCAGGTCGTCATGTCTGGAAGTCCTTGAAGACGGTTCATCGAGAGAGAAAGAGAATGCAGAACTGGCAGGTCGATTGAGGCACCCAAGGGAACCAGTCTTTGCAGCTGGTTCGCGGAAGCATCCAATGTATGCAACTGAGGCAGACAACCGATCGGCTCCTCAATCAGAGTGCCCTTAAGCTTGTTCTTCCTGATGTTCAGCTCGGTAATGGGGAGTGTGGCAATGCTATCAAAGGGCAGAGACTCGAAGCTGTTTTCGCTCAAGTTAAGAATACGAAGACGCGACATGTTTTCGACCTTGGGAGGTAGTGCAGAGATGTTGTTGCCATGCACGTCAAGGATTTCCAGCTCATTCAAACTCGACAACACGGGGTTAAGAGGACCGTAGAAGAGATTGTTCGCAAGCTTCAAGTCGCGTAGAGAGGTGACTTGTGAGAGGGTGTCCAGGCTGTTATTTGTGAGGCGATTGTTTGACTAAAAGTGTTAGCAAAGAGGACAACTAGGAATGCATATACAACATACCAAGTTCAAGGAGGTTAGGCAAGTCAACCGTCGAAATCCCAAAGGGACATTGACGAGGAGATTGCCATGCATGTCCAATGTCTCCAGACCAGCAAAGATGCTTCCTTGACTAGCCTGGGCCTCGTCGAACGAAGAAGGATTGCTGTCAGGGAAGATGAAGTCGTCTAGTTCTTCGAACTCGTTATCCGCAGCCACAAAACGTGTCAAATCAACACTCTCTGCCCAGCTTCCGTCAAAGGTACCGATGCTTTCTAGATCGTACATCTTGAGGACCTCAACAGGGATCTCCTTCAGGTGCAAAGCGGCAATGTTGAGTCTTCCAGTTGTCCTTGCATTATTGACACGGTTCTGGAGAACCTTTTTCTTGGGATCTTCGCCCTTACGGGTATTGAAAGGATCGTCATGGTTGACGCCAAAGTCGAAACCACTATCCGAAGGGACAATTGGTGCTTCTTCTTCTTCTGGGTGTGTCTCGATCTCAGACGCTTGCTTCATCTGTGCACGTTTCGCAGCCTTGGCCTTGGCAATCTGCTCACGCAAAGCAGCTGAGGACTTCCGAGCTGATGGTGGTGTTCCAGGCTCGGCCGAATCGGCTGTCAGAGAGGTATTGTGAGAGCTGCCAGCTGAAGGAATTGTCCCATCCCAGGAAGCAGTGGAGGCAGAATTGACCGACACGCGACGATTCGAGGTCCCATTCAACGATGCCTTGCCTAGCGCAGGAAGTGAAGGCTTCTTGAACAAACCCTGTACTGGAGCCCTTGACTTGGCAGGCCGCAACGCCATGGACTGTGAGCCTTTGGGAGACATCATGCTAGGCTTACCAGGGCTAGGGCTTCTCGCGTCAGAGAAAGGAGCTGGCTTGGAAGCTCCTGCTCGAGTATTGGGAGTCTTGCTTCCGACCACCGATGATCGCTTCTGAGGAGTTCCATCGATGGGCGTCAAAGGCTTTCTAAAGGCACTTGCAGAACCCCGAAAGCTGCTGTAACCGAGATCAGACTGTTCGGAACTAGAGCCCGGTCGACTCTCGGTCCTGTAAATTCTGACCGAAGCATCTGAAGCATAGCTGGAACCTGGCCTGGAACCGCCGCTATCCGCCCGTGAACGTGGTCGTGAACTTGATCGTCCTTGATCGAAGAAGTTCGATGACTTCATCATAGCAGGCGAAGAGGGAATGGAAGCGAGCGTTTCAATGGTTCTCTCGCTCAGGGAGGGTCTTGGCTTACGAGAACGAGCCCTCAATGTATCTGGTTTATCATCCTCGTCGGTCGAAGCGGTTCGTGGTCTTGATTGGTTGGGGTCGAAGATGTTGTTGGCAGGATCGTACAACGGTGAAGTTGCAAAAGTCTCTGAAGGTCTCCTTGTAAGGGTCAATTGACGAGGGAAGATGTTTCCATCGAATTGGACACCCATGGCTTCTCCTGGAGGATCATATGGAGGTGTTGTAGATTGCTCCTCAATAATATCAGCTTGTCGCTCCATCGATCGATGCGGCGTTGAAGGAACGCGTTGAGCCATAGGCTTCGCCGGAGATAGATGTGTAGGTTTTGTGATGAGTGACGTGCGTCTTGTTCCAGTGTTGAGATGTTCTCTGGAAACAGCAGGTCGTAGTCTTTGCGCTCGCTGTTGAAGATCTGGTTGACCAGTTCTTAATTGATCTCTCGACATTGAAGGACGAAGTCGAGGATTCCGTAGCTCACCACCGCCCAGACTCTCCCTTGATGGCGAGGGTCGAACAACTGATGTAGGCCTTGGTAGAGCTGATGCTGGCTTTGGGATACCTGAAGTTGGTCTTGGTACTGGTAGCTTCGAGAGCCGCGGAATAGCGCTCATGCGCTTCTGAGAGGAATCCTCCATGATGAACTTATCTGCAGGAGTGTCGTGGGGTAACAGTATCGTGTTCAGCAGAATTCGATGTCTTTAAGAGGAATGCGGTTGGCAAGATTGCCCGAGACAAACGGACAGCTTTTGTTCGTAAGGGGTCCAGAGGCGGACTTTGTTTATCGGGGGGGCTAGCGTTGGCGGGTGGACGACGGGACGGAAGGGCTTGCGGGAACTAACGATGAGGCGAACGATGAAGGCATCAACCTAGCACAAGCAAAGCAGGAGAGGAAAGATTGAAGATGGCGAGTTTGAGACACGAACAAGAAAAAAGAAGAGTTGAAAGAAGGTGACAGTGACAGTTCGCTTAAGCTTGTTGCTAATGTAAAGAAGAAATGATATCTCCAGGGGTTGAAGCGAGTGCCGTGCCTTGGGTTTGGAGAAGAAGATCCCGTCCAGTCAATGATACCCAGTCAGTTCTTGAATGCCAGGGTCAGTCGGGGTTGGGTTCCAGTGGGGAACAGGCTGCGAACCCACTAGATTGCGCTAACCTGTTGATGGTGTTTAGTGGTTTTTTTCAGGCCCGGTGTTCCTAGGCCCGGTCCGCCTTAGACACGCGTCTAATAAGCTGCATTCTCTGTAATGATACAGTATTAAAAGAATTTTCTGAGCATGTCGCGTGTAACAGTCTAATCGATGTTATTTTCGTCTGTTTCCGGAACAATTAGCCATCTAAGCCCTCCCCTACCAACTTGTGGCTAAAGCTTCCGGCGTCCCGTCTTTCACCCCCAGTCCAAGCAAGGCACGGGCGGACCCTTTCCACCGGTTAGGTTGGCCTGGCCTGGCTAATCCCTGTAGGGATGGATTCCCCTGAAGTTTGTCCACTGTGTGCGTGTTCAGAAAGCCTCATTTTTTACTTTTTGTAAACAAAGGCTTGCCCTGACTTTATTGATGCCCTTTGTTTACACTCGTGTCCCAGAGCCAATGACGACATTGCATTCTCCGCCATCTACGGAATATGGTACGTTGTGGATTGATATTGTGTTCAATATTAACATTAGGTACGGTCATTCAGGTGGGTTACGAAAGAATCCACATAGCAACCAGGTACCTGGCTCTATCTGCAGGTACAGAGTAGCATCTGCATCGATCCATTGCTAGAAGTCCCATCATCATAGACTAGGAATTGAGGAAGATAGACTTTAATTGGAGTGAGCGATGATACACGATTGAACTCAAACTTCGCTCTCTCAAGAGCCGTACAATTAGGTGGCTGCAGAGTTTTATGTCTTGTATCTTTTGTAATGAAGCCTCTGATCTCTATCAGGTAAACCGCCGATCATGGATTATCACACCTTGTGCCCCCTGTCGGCAGACCGTATAAAATATTCCGCCACGGGTTTCGTTCTTATCCATTAGCTTATGTTTCAAGTGCACCTCTTATGTATTAGATCAACTAGCATCATCCGTAGACTAGTCGCAGTCATGAAGCTTTGGTGGCATGGCGTTGGGGAGGCACGAAAAGTCCTAACACTAAATGAAGCCAGGATAAAAAAAAGATAGACAGTCCAAAAGCATCCAGCCTCTATTATATTCTCCTACGTCTTTTTGTCTATGAGATCGTGGCCTTACATTTTTGCCCCCACTTTGGAAGAGTCACGGATACTGGTAATCCGCCATGAAGTCTGAATTGGTGATGCCCTCATGACGGTGGCATAAGGCAACAGAAAGCATGCAAGCATCCAGGAATATGATGACGACAAGAAATGACGTGTTTGTAGTGTATTTGGCCACGGCCCGACTCCCAGGTGCCCACAAAGTCAATCAAGAATCTTAATTGCATCAACAAAGATAAAGTGAATCTCCTCCCACTTTCATGATGAGGAACTCAGCAAACCTCCCACATCACAAACCACCATCTCACCATGTCTTTGGAGTCCTTTCACCGTATGATGGATCTCCCACTAGAGATTCGTCATGAAATTTATCTTTTGGCCACACCAGACCGCGTTGTTCACACTCGATACCCATTTCCAACACCTGGCATAAGAATAGGGCGCTCCTCATGCAGCACCCTCATTCCCCCTCTACTGCACGCATGCTGGGAAACAAGAAGCTTCCTTCGAAGAACGGGCTACAGGCTGGCTTTCCAAGTCACACCTAACGGGAGGCAAGTCTGGTTCAACTTCAAAAGGGATACCCTATTTATCGACAGAGGGACACTGGCCTTGATGAACCAAGGCATCAATCCCTTCCCCCTCGAAGATACCCAAGAGATTCGCAGAATAGCCTACGAGAGGACGCCCATCGAGCGCTGTCCGCAAGCCGTCAGGATGGCTCTTCAGAGTTTCGGAGAGCTTGAAGAAGTCTTTCTCATTGGGTGGCAAAGTAAGGTGGTAGATTTTCAAGCGCCTTTACCCAAGTTCAGCGAAAGCTTTCTGCCCGACCCTATTCCCTGGCGACAGAGCTATGATACCAGGAACCTCTGCAAGCTTACGGAGATCCAAAGAATTGATGAGCATCTCCCGCTTGTTTATAATAAATCACGTTCGGAGCAAGCACTGGATAATCTCTTGGCCGTTGCTTTTTTTTTTTTGAAGCCCACACCACAAGACACAGACCTCACAAAGCATTTCAGCGAGCCTTACGAGAAATGGAGATCTTTTGATTACAAGCGAAAAGGTTTGGATCTGGATTTGGCGAGATACTGGGCAGAACTGGGGCGGCCAAAAGAGAAGATGCCCAAGTTCACACCTGTGCACCTACTCACCGACGCTGACCACCAACATATCCGACAACTTCGACGCATCGGTTGTGAAATTCTTGAAAAAAGGTTCCTTGAGAACAAACGTCAACGCTCTAGATTGGCCAAAGCAGGTAAGAAGAGCAAATCATTACACCATGATATAGACATCTACTACAAGATTCAATACTGACACTTTTCAACTTATCACAGTAGCAAGAATTTTTGAACTGCCCAGAAGGAGCCTAGAAGATGTTAATACAGATGGAAAAGACCCGTGAGAAAATCTCAATTTTTTGGGACGTTCCAACAACGTGAGACTCGAAGTATGCGTATCCCAAATGGAAGGCTGGATAATGCCCTAACTTCTACTCAGATATATGCCCCCATTTTGCTTTATTTAGAATCAATTTCACAAAGCTTTCTCGGTCTAAGTTTGTTTAATGGTCAATTCGAGCATTTGGAAGTGTATTTTGTAGGTATAGTTCGCGTCAAGCCATTGGAGCATCTTGTAAGCCTCTAAGGTCGGCCGAAGAGTTATCATCTAGGTTTTTCTTTTATCCGCTTTATGCTGTAGCTATTGGCTAGACATTATGGTGCAATGTCTAAGTTGTTATCCAGATGTGTAATTTGCAGTTAAGACTTGTGGCTGAGAGATCAAATCAGCAGACGGAACTTAGTAACTTAAATATGCTCTGAGAAATCACTTTTTGAGTTATTCTGCACAGATATGACCAAGTATTTCCTGGTAAAAGATCTACTGAGTGAGATTACAGGAAATGGCTCAGCATTTGTCTTTGCCGCAAAAAACTCTTTTGTGGTTTCCTTTCTGCTTAACAACCAACTCTATTGTTCCACCTACTAAGTACTTATGCATTAAACTCCCCAGAAATAATACCACATAAGGTCGTCTGCCTTTCCCATTTCATCCATTTCCTAAACGTACAAGACATGTCTAACTTCCAAAGCCTGCCTCTAGAGATCCGGCAGGAAATCTACCTCCTGGCCACACCAGCTCGTATGGTCCACCTCAAAGCTAAGGTATCCGGTTGCATGGAATCTGATGGTCGTTTGTTGCTCTGGAATTTCAACTGGCTACAAGGTGAATGCCCCCCGAAACAATATTTCTACAGCAATGCTCCAGTCCCAGTCCTTCTTTACACATGCTCAGAGGCGAGAGACTTTTTGCGGAGGAAGGGATACCAATTGACTTTCAAGAGCAAGACTCAGGGGCCAAGAACGTGGTTCAATTATGACCGAGATGTCTTGCTTGAAGATCTAGTATCTTGCAACTCTGTACATCTCGACACCGATGAAGCTGCGAGAGTGCGGCGCCTGGCTGTCGATTGCATCACCGATTGTCTCTACGACTCGATAGGATATGATGTGCTGCTCCCCTTGCACTCTTGTGAAGATGAAGATACCTGCTTGTATCCACTTGTCAAGGATTTCCCAGCCTTGGAGGAGGTTTTTGTGGTTGACTGGAAGCCACATACTTTCCCCGGGGAACTAACAAGGAACCCGAGCTATCCTGTCGAATCTCCTTCGATGCGAAACTGTTACGATACAGAAAATCTCTGGAAATGCGTTAAAGTCGAGGATAGCTCGCTGTTCCGGACGATGCAGCATCACGACATCCGGCCATACAGTGGACCGAAAATTGTAAAGCCGCCTGGCTATGGTCCTGCACCCAGGCTTGCAGACTGGGGTACTTTCGGCCATCGGAGTGCATATATGCTGCTGGAACTTGCTATCTGCAGGCAAAGCCAAATTCGTTCTGGCCAAGAACCTTCTGTTGGAGACTGGAGGGCGCCGAAAACAATAACTCCGGTGCACTTGATCAACAAACGACAAGAAGAGATCCTGCAGCAGAAACAGAAGACTGCAGTCGATGAGTTGCGGCAGCTGCGGGAACACTGGGCTCCTGTTTTGGAGGAGAGAAAACAGCGAATAGATGCCGGGGGCGGTGTCCCTAGTGAACGTGAACTACACTACCTTGAGGTAAATCGCTGGGAGATGACGTGCTGGATTGAGAAGGATATATTTTCAAGTCCTGAATCCGGAGACTAATATGGGAAATTAGGGGATTGTCGGAATAGGATCACCATGTCACGGATTCATACTTGGCTATAGTTGTGATATATGCGGAGACACGAGCTGAATACGGTGGCCTAAGCCAGCAAGAAACCATCTGAGCTTGACATCAGTTTCTAAATGTCTTTGATGCTGGATCATGTTCAATTTATATATTTATTTTTTATACACTTCTCGTTTATTTAGTACAAAAGTGTCGACGTTTCATACTTAACTATACTAGTACAATTGTAAGACTCATGCGCACTAAACTTCTGATATAACAAAACCAGACACGGGAGGACTTGGTGGATAATCCTTATGGTCAAAAGGTTCCTCGCCTCTCTCAACCCTCCATCTATTCGTCGCCTCAAGCGGCCCAGACAAGTCTTTAAATAACCAGCCCCATTTCTTAACAAACCCCTCTGACATTTCCCATCCTGATACATCCCACGGCGGTGACCAAGCAATCAAACCACGTCTTTCCATTTCGTCATCCGGAAAACCCTCATATAAACCGCCAATACAATCAGCCCATAAATCATCCTCATCAAAGGTGCCATAGGCTCGAATCAGACAGTCCCGTGCCTCTGGGGAGGGGAACATATCAATCCAGTCACAGTGCATGACTGTTTGTTGGAGAACTGTGGGGAGAAGGGCGGAAGGGAGGGAATCGGGGTTGGTTGGGTATGGGACTACGTGGATGATGTCTTCATCGCCGCAGTCAAGGGGAGTGGCTAGCATACCGGAGATGAAAGTCCTATTGACGGCCAAGGCTCGAAGGGCGTTGTATTGGAGAAGTGTGATGAGATGATCTGAAGACAGAGGGAAGGCAGCATTTGTCTGATTATTCTTAGTTCTGTACGCCAGTAGGGGGTTTCTGGAGTTGTATAAACTCTTGGCATGAGATGCTGGGACGGCGGACATGGATTCTTGGTTGATATCCCAGCATGCAACCACTGCTTCAGATTTGATTGTTCCGGCCTCAATCTCTGATGCCTTGGCCTTCTTTTCCTGAGCCTTCCGCTTTCCTGTCCTACCCTTAGCTGGAACACTAAAGAATCTCGAGAAGTGACTTACGGTATGCTCTCATGTTCAGCCTCGTCTGCGCCCTTCTTCTTGCTGCAGCATCTTTTGTCCCGGTCCAGTTATCCTCTATGCTTAGTGCCTGTACCCGGTGAGAAGTTGTGCCGAACCATCTTGTGGGTTAATACCTCAGCCAATTGCGGCATAGAAGTGAGCTGGACGCATGTTTCGTGCTGATGAATCGACATGATAAAACTATGAAGTATGATGCCGAAGCGAAATGCAGGCTGCTCACATCGTTGTGCTGACGGTTAAAGACGTTGGATATTGAGGCGCAGACTAGCAAGGGTAGAAAGCCAATGTAATAAGATGATTGGTTGACGTCCTGCAACCTGCTCACTCGTCCGTTTTTGGGCTTGCATTAGTGACTGATCATGATTGGCCAGGCACTTGTTGTCTTTATGCAGCCTGCTCACAACACTTGATATGCAAAAGGCACCATGGAATTAGCTATGGAGTTAAGCGTCGGACTTTCGCTAGAAATTCATCAGAAAGAACTATAAGAGGACAGCTCTATCTAGCATGATTTCCCAATCCTCTATACATATCATTTCAAAACTACTACAGCTCCTCAACAGTATTCTCTCAGTTTACTCAATACTTCACTCGAATTAACAAGGCATCCATCACGACATTCATCACAATGGCTTTTCACCCCGATAACTTCCCCGAACTCACCGGAAGAGTATACATTGTCACAGGTGGCAACTCTGGAATGTAAGTCTACCTTCGATCATCCTGTCCACAGATCTAGATCTCTGACCTTTCTTGCAGGGGACTCTACACCGTTTCCCATCTGGCAAGACATGGCGCCCACGTCTACATGTGTTCCAGATCTCTCGATAAGGGGAAAAGAGCCATTGCTGAGATCCAAAAAGACCATCCTTCAACCAAGATTGACCTATTGCAAATCGACCTGATGGATCTCGCAAGTGTCGTCGCAGCCGCCAAGCATTTTCTTTCGCTCGAAACATACCTCCATGGCCTTATCAACAATGCTGGTATCATGGCTACGCCATTTGATATTACCAAAGATGGACATGAAGCTCAGTGGGAAACGAATTATCTTTCCCACTGGGTCTTCACGGAACACCTCATTCCAGTGATGTTGAAGACATCAAAGACGCTACCTCCAGGCAGCGTACGCATTGTCAATCTCTCCTCATCCGGCCATCTAATGGCTCCCAAGGGCGGTATCAACTTCGAAGATACAACCCTCAAAGAGGCAAGCGTATGGGAACGGTACGGCCAAAGCAAACTCGGCAACATTCTCCACGCGAAAACCCTCCATAACAAGTATGGTCCCAGCTCAGGTAACAAAGAAGGCGAGATTTGGACCACGTCAGTGCATCCTGGCCTTGTAGAAACAAATCTCTCGTCGAGTGTGGATTCAGCTGAGACTGGGAGCCTGCGACTGGTGTCATTGCTGAGATGTATGAAACTGATGTGGACTGCGGATCGGGGGTCTTGGAATAGTCTTTTCTGCGCGGCGAGTCCGGATATGAAACCTGAGCAGAGTGGAGAGTATATGGAGATCTACCACCGGTTTTTTGAGCCTTGGTGGCAGAACAGTGCGTCGAAGGATGAGGAGTTGGCGAAGAAGTTGGATGAATGGACGAGGGAGACTATGAGAAAGGAAGGGTGGATCCAGTAGTAGTTTTTGCTATGGTTTAATTATCATACAGACTGAAATGTTGCTTATAGACTTTGAGAAGTAATTTCATAATGTATCACAAAGATATCTATTTTTTCGGGTTTGCTATATTCACAGTGGCCATATCAGTGATTGTACTATTAATAATCTACAGAAAAACAAAAGTGATTCCAAGTTCTTTCAGCGCCTTAAGAATGAATGAATGAATGGAGGATATACACAGCCGGCTGAAGCCTCCGTTATCGGCCATCGATATTGCATCCCCTACCATTGTAATCCTCTCTTCCGTTTTTTCCACCCTGCAACTCATTCCTCGTTATATTTTTCAGGGTCCTTCTTCCACCACCAATCTACTTTTCTTGGCCGCTCATGCGCCTACTTCCACGAGAGCTCGCCATATCTCATTCGTAGTTACTAGAGTTGCTATAAAGCTCTGAGAATGTCTCCAGCGTTTCTAGCATATCTACGAAGTGAGCCGTACCGACGGTATCTCAATAATGGCTATCGACTTGATGACGTGATGCCGCCACTCGACCGCAGAGGAGTATTTCATCGTGAGATAACTTTTTATTATCAACTAATTTTCATAGGATCACGTAGCTGAAATAGCACCCGGCGAACGATATTGCCGATTTCGATCCGCGAGAGGACGCCTTTGTCACAAGGTAACTTTTCCGAAACTCTAGGTAGTCTGTGGAATTTCTAACATTCGCTGAACCGTTATAGCGTACCGCATATGCAACACATACCTCGCTGAAGAGTCATTACTGAACTCATGGTATCACTATAATTTCTCGTCGCGACCGTCACGGGAACCTCACCTCTGCAGAAGACGAGGAAGTCCTTCGTACGGAACCTGTACCATACCTCGTGGAATTTGGCTAACGCATCTGCTGTACAGAATGGTACACGGAAGTAGTAGATGGGCGTATGCCCTCGTGGCCTCTTGAAGGCCTACATGAAGGAACGCAAACCGGAGGCGAAAACAGTACCCTGCTTGCAAACGACTCTACTGATACCGGCAACATTGATGGTGTCCCCGAGCGCCTTAGCCCTGCCAACGACGCTGCTGGTACCAGTAACACTGATGAGCCCCCCAGGCCTCCTGAGACCGCCGACAGCGGTGCTGATACCGTGAACACTGGCGAGCTCACTGAGCCCAATACCGGTAACATCGACGAGGCCTGAGCCTCCTGAGCTTAAGCATGAGGACAATCATCCGCCCAGTATCAACGAATATCCCGCATTTGGCAGTGTCAATAATTTATCATTGGCTTCCAATGAGTTACACTTTGCTATCAATATTGATAGCATGCCTCTAGCTAGGGATCATGATAATTCTGATGTCAAGTCGGAGCCTGATATCAAGGATGAACCTGAAGATGAGAATGAACCCACATTCGTCCACAAATAGCTCCAGGGACCTAATGTTAAAAATTAGGTAACTTTGCCTAAATTCAGGATGAGCTTTAGGGTGAGCTTATGATAGGTTTAGAATACCTTTTATAAAATTGTCGAATCGCCCTTAAACTTCTCATTAAACTGCTATTTGGTAAGGGTTGGATGTGAATATGAAAGAATACTTGATATATAGAATGTTTCAAAGTCTTACTTTGCTATCTATTACTAATCAAACATCTCCAGCAACAGTTCACCAAAGATATCCACATCGGCGGTAGATAGCTTGGGATCAGTAGCAAAGGCCATCGGGTCGTCGTTTATGAGGCCTGCTTGACTAGTGGCTTGCTCAGCTGCATACGAAAGTCGGTGCGGCCTGGCTCTTGATCCTTTGCTCCCCTTCAGCAAGCAGCGCAGCCACGCTGGGAAGTCGAATTCTTCCGGCTGCCTGCCTTTGCTGATACAAACATCGACAGTCCAGATCATTCTCAGATACATGCTTGGCTGGCTTCTCAGAATCTGACTCCAATCTGTCAGAGAATTGCCGCTGGTCTTGGATATGCACTGGCTGTCAACCTGGGCCAAGTTGGCAACGTGTCGAACTATCTGTTTCACCCACTCTACGCCGTAGTACTGAGGGAAGAAAACATTCAAAGTCTCAACTAGCACTTTCAGTCGATCTTGATTCGATGCTGGAGTTGACCCGGCTTCCACCGATTCGTTGCATGATAGTTCGTTACTAAGCGATGATAATCGCGCAGTAATGGTATGAAGCGTCAATGGTGTAGCTAGGCAAGCAAGGCTGTAATAGAACATTAGTTTCAGAAGTCAGGAGAAAATTCTCGTGCTATGTTCGGCTTGCTGGACTTACGCGGATACCGGGAGCCAGCGTGCCAAGCGACGTCGGGTTAGCTCCTTGTAGCATTCTGTGATTTTCTGAGCAGCATCTTGCACCTCAAATGAGCTTTGCTGGAGTTTTAAACTTCGCCCCGGTCTTGCTGTATCGCCGCTACTGGATCCGGATGTGAGAGACTGCCGCAGAATCTTAGAATGACAAAGGGCAATAGATGCAGTGCTGTGTCATTGGTCAGTCTGTGTGGAAGGACAAGATATAGGGCAACCCACTGATAGTAGATATACATGAGGTTTGTCTGTAGCACAATGGATTTATCCTGATCATTGCTTTTTCCATACGAGTTTTCGGGCGAATTCTCAAAGGGAGGGAACTGGGCAGAGACCCTCAAATACCAGGCCTTCAAGGCGATTTCGCATTTCTCAAAAGTAAGGTCTTCGTCCCCAGCGACTCGCGCTTTTGATTTTACAGAATCCTCAAACGGGTACACCAAGGTCAGGACATCAGTCAAAAGAATCATAAGTTCAAGAAACTGCGAGAAAATGCTGATTTGGCGCCGCTTGGTAGCTGGCGTGAACACACTTGACCGATACATGTCGTCCTGGAGGTGTTCGGCGCCCAAAGGGGTTGTAGCTTCGAAGTCAAAACGGTCACGAGTTATGTTGAGACTGAAGCGCGTGCAGAGCGGTGAGAGACGATCCATGATGACACAGCACCACCACAAGCGGTGGAGGGAGTTTTGGTATTTCATCTGTTTCGTGGATGCCATCTCTATTAGGTCTGGCACTTCTGTGTATCGATCCGCGTTGATACTTCTGGCGTGCTGGATGGCTAAACTCAGCCAAGTCTTGTAGGGGTTTAGGGTCGTATTTGAGGGTGGTACCCAGCCCATCATGAGAAGGGCTGCTTGGGCAAGAGGGAGAGACGATGTTTCCGAACCTAGGTCGTACAACAGCTGCAGGACTTTGGTCAATATAGTGGCGGAACATGGGGTTGTGTTAGGACCAACCTTAGTTCTTCTGTAGAATTCGGCTCGAGCAGTTCTAAGACTCGAAAAACCAAGTTGCTTGATGACGTGAAGTGACACAAACTACATAATTTCATATACTTAGTTGATTTTTCCATGTCAAGCGATGTGGCTAAAGGACATGCTCACGTTGCAACTGGCAAAAAGCATAGCCTGAAAGACCAGCAGTGAAATGTTCGACTGCGGGCCTGTGGATTCCTTCTGAGAGTACATTTCCCAAAAATCGCCTTCGTTGAGGAGCGGGAGGAAAGGATGCTGGTGTCTGAAGTATTGCTCTACGAAGTTGTCGAGTATTGGCCGGCTTGGAACGTGCAAGCATCCTTGAGCCTCCATGTAGTTCAGATCTTGTTGAGCAATTGAATGAATGTTCTGAATTTTTAGATACGGGTAGTGAACGAAGAGCACCGTGGTGCTGGTGTTGGGTCTCTGCGCCGCCTGCTGAGCCAATGGAATTACAGGTGCTGTCATCTCATGACTATACAGAGATTCTTGTTCTGATGAGCTTGTTTCTATTCGAGTCTGGTTAGATACCAGGACAAAGATGCTATGGAGTAAATAGTGAGGATGGGTTATTTACCTCTGATGGTCGGACCATCATCATACCCCGATGACATCGAGTGTAACTCTGCGGTCTCTGTCTCGCTGTCGCCGAGGCGATTTTCAAAGAAGGCCGCGTCGTTGATAGTATCACCGAATGTCAACATCCCAGGGTCGATACTGGGCGTATGAAAAGATAACCAAGGGTGGTTGTCGAGCGCCTCAGCGGCTGTGGGAGCGGCTTTGGTGCCATTGGCGTTACTGCTCTCATTAACATCATCATGTTCCAGATGCTTCGACAGCTGCTGGTCGTCCTCTCGATAATCATCCTCGGGCGACCAGTTTGTCTCGTTCCTCGGTACCTGCTGATTTCTGGAGTCAAGGTGAGTTAGCAGAGGAATGGAATAAAATGAGAGCAAAATGGTCAAAAATTAAGGGCAGTTACTTACAGCCTGGAAGCGCGTCCAACGACCAGACAATTCTTGCAGTCGAGGTGACAATTGGTGCATGGCTGGCCGCGCACAGAGACATCGCAGCGGACCTTTCTGAACCTGCATGAGAGACAAGCTCGAGTCGATCGTTTGCGGCGCTGAGTGCGCTTTGTTTTCTGATGTGTGGAAAGCGGCGGTGACAAGACGGCAGAATCCATTTTCGCAGTTGGTCGAGTCTGAGATTGGATGGAAGAGAGTAAATCCCCAGGTGAGAAATTGGGGCTCAGATGACTACCCCGTAGGTAGAGGCAAGCTACCTAGGTAACCGGTGAATGAGGATGTGGGGAAAGGCTACGGAATGGTATTGCCGTAGAATGTAGCACTGTCATGGCTACCTTACCTAGACTAGAATGCAAGTTACAGTACCTTAGCCAGAGGAGTCGAGAACTGGATTGACTTGGGGTAGACTTTGCGGGGAAATGGATTTAACGGAAACATTTCCGAACTCTGATGAGTTAAGGCTCTCTCTATCTTAGATATACAGGACTAACATGCAGTTGGCTTCAGTGAAGCCACTGACAGGCTTACCATACCATCGGGGCCCCGGAAAGAATCAAGTTCAGCTTTGATCTACTGGGTACTTGATAGATATATCAAAACGCAACTCAAAATCTCGTACCTCTACTAGCGCCGTGGCCTCCCTCGGTAGAGCACCTCGTCTATGCCGTGGTAATAGCTGTGGGTCCAGAGTGACACATCTACCCCATACTCTCACTTTAGTCCGATCTGGGGTAACACCTAAACATGGAGGGACAGACGGACAATATGGTAAGCCTACAGCTGGAAACCCGTTGATTCTAGCCAATATCATGATACAGTATCAGTTCCCATCACAATTGCTATCTATATAAGAGGCAATCTCTCTCTATTCATCATGCATTAAATCCGAAATTTTCACCTACCTCACTTATACTGCATCCTCAATTATAAACAACTTGGTTAACTACCACGTAGTATGATGGCTACCAACCAAGCCTCGACCCTGGATGCTATGTAGGCAGAATCCTTGGATAACTTTATCTACCAGACTAGTAACAACGTTACAGCCGTACGGATCCGGACATTCCCCGGACGGTTGATATGAGCATTTCTGGTAAAGCATAACACCTCAAACTCTTATTTCAAGGAAAAACCCTGGCTGACCATGTTTCCTAAACAGAGGGTCAAGAGTCGACTGCCTATGGACTGGCTCTCTATCCAGTTCCATCTGATGACCCCAACGATCCTCTTCGGGTGTGCACAGCTTTCATCTACTTTGTGTCCATAAATTCTGACCAACAACCAGTGGCCAAAATGGAAAAAGACCACGCTCTTGCTGCTCGTATCTATCTACTCGTTCCTCGCAAACGGAAGCTTGTTCGGACCAACTGTATACGTCAACTACCTCGCTCTCAAATTCCACAAGACGCCAAGCCAGACTTCTCAGCTGACCACGTACCCAAACTTACTGTTTGGTTTCGGTACATCTTCAGCCCACCCCTGAGCTTTCGATTGCTGCTTGGAACCCCCATAGGTTCTCTAATATTCGTGCCAATGTATCGTAAAGTTGGCCGCCGCCCTGTCATGCTGATATCCCTTGTCCTGGTAATACCTCGTTGTCCGCTATCGAACCAGAAGTTCTATACTGACTGAATTGCCTTGATAGTACTGTGCAGGTCTCTTGGGAAGTGCCCTTTCCAATTCATACAACACACTTCTTGGCTCCCGAATGCTCCATGCTTTCGCCTTTTCTGTCTGCGAGGCTCTTCCCGCGCAGGTTGTCGCAGATGTCTTCTTTCTCCACGAGGGTGGCAAAGCCCTTGGATGGTATACCTGTAAGCCACCTACCCACTGCCCTGGTCAACCCCTACTGATCAAGATCTTAGCTGCACTTACGACTGGCACTCTGTCTGCTGTTGCCGCCAGCTATATGCTTGCGGGGGGGCACTCCTACAACCTCTTCTTCTGGGTCGAATTTGCAATCGGTTGTGCCTTGCTAGTCGCTGTTTTCTTTCTCTTTGAGGAAACCATGTTCTTCAGGAATAGCCACATCCCTGGCGTTTCACTGAACGCTGATGGTTCGGCGAGACTTCAAAAAGACGAGGAGCACCACACTACCGAGGAGATCGAGATTCAGGCAACGCCGCGAACCTACGTTCGTGACAGTTACTGGCAACAACTCAAGTTTGTTAGGAGAACAGATCCAAACTCTCCGATTTTCATGATGATGGTAAGACGCCACAGTACAGTGACTTACAGCGCATGGCCTAACGAGCTACTTGTAGATTCGATCGTTCACATATTTTGTGGTTCCACCGGTCTTCTGGGTCTGCACAACCTATGGTATGCCACATTCACATCAACTCATTACAGGCACAGCAGCTGTACTAACTACTCACCTTGGTTGGAATAATCATTGGCCTGACTGCCCTTGCTTTCACTGCAACATTCCCCGGTATTGTAGCGGCTCCGCCTTATTCCTGGCCAATTGTAAGAGTACCAAAATCGATTTATGGACGGACACTGACATGTCCTCAAGGAAAACACAGGACTTGTAGCGGTTGCAGCATTTATCGGCTACCTCGCTGCCGCTGGGCCGTTCAGCTCGCTCCCCGATCGATTCTCCGCCAGATTAGCCAAGAAGAACAACATCTACGAAGCTGGTATCGTCTCTGGTGTCTCGTTGTGGTGATTTTTGTATCTCCCGCATCTTTGATCCTATACGGATACTCAGCCGAGAAGCAGCTCCACTGGTTTGGTCTAGTCTTTGCAGTTGGGCTCTTCCAATTCGGTATGCTTGACAGTAGAGATTTGTGTTCTATACTAATTTCGTTATCTTGAAACAGGGGCCTTCTTCTTCTTGACATATACACTGGCATACGCAATGGACTCGTATGAAGCAAATGTTCCAGAGATGTTGATTGCGATGAATATTGGCAAGCAAGCGATCTCTTTTGGGTTTGGATATGAGGTCATCAACTGGATCATCAAAGACGGGTATGTGACGGTATTTGCGGGAATATTCTGCAGTGTTTTGTTGGTTAATAACCTTGCCGATTTTATCTTTTTGGTCTTTGGAAAGCGTCTTAGAGCATGGTATCCGCGAACTCGTCTGGCCAAGATTCACAAGGGAAGCATCCATTGAAGGGGTAGCAATTGCGTCGATTGTTAGTCAGTTCCACGGTCAAGGTTGTGCATCAGAAGTGCCATATGCGATTGTCTAATACGGACGAGAGCCTTGTCTTACTGTCATTTTGGGAGGAAGAATAACTTAATTTATAGGCCATTTCCCTCGGATAGTGCCGCTCTCAGAGAGGTCACACGGGTATTGGTGCACAACGGCTGTTCTGTGCGACCCAGCTCGTTGTAACATAGCCCGCAGACTGATTGCCAAGAGATTTCGATAGCTGGCTTTGATAACCTCAATCTGAGTAGTTATAGAGCTGAGAACTCCCCGAAGTTAATTGATAGCAGTTCATAATTATGTACCAGGATGGTATTCTCCCTGGCCTGCTTCTGTCAATTGAGAGCTACCTGCCTCTTGTTCTCTTGCTTCCAGCAATACCGACATTCAGTCAGCCACAAGCCCCCTCGCACTGACAAAAAAATCTTGAATGAAGCCACAACCGGATATTGACTAGCTGGCCATGCATGTGAGACCTTTTGGGTATATTTGTCCCTTGGCGGTATGTGGGTTTCCGTCATCACAGTCGATGCGCTTTTAGCTCCGGCAGCCTGCGTGCAAAAGCATGTTGTTTCAGAATTAGTCCCATGAGACGAGAACTTAGTACGAGATCAGATAGGAGTCAATAAGTTTTGATCAGTATTCATTGATATAGCAGTGGGCAGCTAGCCATCCAACCATATGTGCATGTGGCTACACTCAATTCAGTTCAGCTACATGTCTACCTGCAAGGTGCACTGAAAGATAGTGAACGAGTACATGCGACGCTATTAATTAGCCATTGCGTTTAGAAGCCCAAGAGACACCTTGTCACGTAAACCTTCCTGGATCCAACCAGGGAACCCGCGTATCATAGAAGTCCAGGCCGAGGAATTTGGTACGACGACTTGAGCTCCATACCCAGTATAAAGCTGGCTCACCACAACATCAGCGACAGACTCTGGAGATATCGTGGTGTCCTTCATTTTCCCCTTGGCAATGAGGTCTGCGATCAACGGAGTCTTCACCCAAGTCGGGTGTATGATGCTACACCCTATTAGTCACACTGCAGGACAAACACAAGCCGAAGTATCTTACCTTGCACGCACTAGCGGCGCCTTGTAGATGTGCCTCAATTCCTGTAGCAAGCCCTCATGGAATGCGAGGAGTCCAGACTTGGTACACCCGTACTCGACGTTACTCGCCTGGGTAGCGAAACTAGCAAGACTTCCAACGTTGACAATATGGCCGTGGTTTCTCCGTATCATGGCAGGCAGGAAGTGCTTCACAAGCAGTATCGGTGCGATCATGTTTACGTCAAAAACTTTGCGGATCTTGGACTCGGGACAAGCGAGCATAGACATGGCGTTGCCAATTCCAGCGTTGTTAATGAGCACTGTCGGGTCGCCATGTTCAGAGACAATCTGCTTGGCGACTTTAGAGATTTCGACGGTTTCAGAGAGGTCTGCTGAGAAGAAAGAGACGTTGGGGGCTAGAATCTGTCAGCAGGTTGTTGAGAAGTTGGGATGTTGACTTACGAAGTTGGTAGCTTGGGGCATTCAGATCAACAACTATGACCTTGATATGCTTCTTTACCAGCTTAAGGACAATCTCTTTGCCAATGCCACTGCTACCGCCAGTGACAACAACGATTTCCTTTGTCCAGTCCCAACTGTTGTCGGTAAGGTAATTGTTGACCTTTCTCCTGGTAAGCCACGCGTTGAATCGTGGGAGAAGGCCTATCAGGAGGACTGCAGCAGCTCCAACAAGAATTTTCTTGTTCTTGGCCAATTCTACTACGCGGTCCAGAGTGTTCTTGTCTATCTTGGGGAATGGCATTTTGAGTAGTAGTGTGAATGCGATAATTCCGAAACAGTCGTTAATAGGGTGACATAGATCGAATCATAACTTAAAGATGGACAATTTTATTCGGATATAAAGTTCATCAATTACTGATATGCATTGCTCTTCTTGACGCCGAGGGGTGCGCGGCTCGGGCGATATAATTTGCCATGGCGTTGAAATGCCGAGGGTCGATTTCCCGAGGGATGTCGCGATTCACAATACCTGACGCCTTGGGCTCAGAATCATGCCTTCAGCATGGACCAGAGATTTAACTTTATTGAACATACCTATTTGTATGCTATTTCGCATTCAAGTCAATTCTTGAACCGACTCCATTGTACTCATAGACCAACCACTTAGAATTATTCCTATACTCATTTTCTCACGCGAAAATGGCTTCTCACAAAGACGTCGACATTCCCACTTATGATGGAATTAAACTAAAGGGGACTCTGTTCTCTGTTGGTCAGAAAAAGCCATGTATTATCATGTCGAGTGGTGTAAGTCAAGCCAGTTTCGGGAAACTGGCCTCCACTGACTCGCCTTTCGATGCAGTGGTCAGGACTGCGATCTCATTTCCTGCCCGAGTTTGCAGCACGATTCAACAAAGCTTGCTATGGTGTTCTGACCTACGATAACTGGTGCTGGGGAGATAGCGAAGGTCTTCCTCGGGAACAGGTCGATCCGACGTTGCAAACTCGTGATTACCTTGACGTCTTCAACTTTGCCATCACTCAGCCCGAAGTAGACCCTACCAAAGTCATCTACTAGGGATCAAGTATGTCTGGTGGAAATGCCATCTGCGCAGCAGCCCTGGACTACGATATCGCTGGCGTCATCTTGCAAGTCCCCTTCATCTCAGGCGAGTGGATCTCTCGCATGCCAGGCGCGTCGACAAGCTTACTCCTCGGCGAACGAGCCAAGGCCACAGTAGAAGGGTCTCCCTCCAAGATCCCCAACTTCCCCAGTTCCCTTGATGAGCTTAACAGCGGCGCTTCGCAAGCTGTTCTCAAAGACCCAGAGTCGATCCCGTTTATTGGTGAGATGGAACAGCGAGGACTTGACTGGTCCAAGACGTGTACGGTGCAGAGTCTGACATACGCTCTGCTCCATGAGCCACTAGCTTACATTCATCGCATCTCGCCGACGCCCATGCTGATGATCGTTGCTGATAACGATGTTACGACGCAGCCACATTTGCAGCTTGAGGCTTACAACAAGGCACTTGAACCAAAGAAGCTTGTTGTTCTCAAGGGCATGGGTCACTTCTCACCTTACTTTGGTACGGCTTTTGAGCAAAACGTACAGGCCCAGATTTCATATCTTGATGAACTCTTTGCGTGATATGGCATGCAAGGATTAGGAGAAGTAGCATAGATCAAAGTAGACGAATAAATTCCGAAGTATGCCATCGTCATTGAACACTATTAATGTGGCTTCTTGTAAGGTAGGAGAGTTTATCGAGCATGTTCAGATTCTCAAACTTCTCCTCTATTGCTCCATCCATCTTCAGCAAAGAAATGGCGGGTGAGGATGCACTTCACCTGCTAGCAAGCCCATGGCATGCTAAGGCACTATCGTTCCCTTGCCGCATTTGATGTTTCGTGTCGGCAGAACCGCCTTGTATGAAGAGGATATCTATGGTTCAAACTACATTCACTCTCTGAGATATACAACCAACGGACCGAATCCTTCTAACACAAGTCCAAGGCGCTGGAAGTAATTCTTAATCGCCTTCCGTGCAATCTGAATCGTATGGCTCAATCTATAGCTTAGCCGTGGCACCCACTGACTTTCCCTTCTCTCTTGTTTGCAAGACACGTCTAAGGATCTTACCGCTAGGGCTCTTGGGAATGGCTTCGATAAACTCCACACCACCCTGAAGCCACTTGTACTTTGCTTTGTGGCTTTCAACATATTTGCAGATAGCAGTCTTTATCTCTTCGTCAGACTTATTACCCGTGCCAGCATCTTTTACTACAAAGGCTTTGGGCACTTCCCCAGCAAAATCGTCGGGAACAGGGATGACTGCGCAATCTGCAACGAACGGATGCGAAAGAATGTGCGCCTCGAGCTCTGCAGGAGCCACTTGGTTTCCCTGTCGTTTCCGTTAGTTTTTCTCATGTTCAAGGTGGTTCGAATAAGCTGTTAATACCTTCACTTTAATGAGCTCTTTGATTCGGTCGACGATGACGACGTGCTCCGTACCAAGAGGTGATAGACGTATAACAACAACATCACCTGTTCGAAGCCAACGACCGTCCTCGTCCCACACAAACGTTTCTGCTGTGGCTTTGGCGTTGTTCATGTAGCCGAGACAAATGTTTGGAGATTGGACGAAGAGTTCGCCTGGCTTCTCGAGCTCCGTCACTTCCAAGCCATTCTCATCTATAACTTTGCATCGGGTGCCGAGAACGATGGACCCCGATGTGCCGGGGAGGATGTCATGTTGGCTTGTGGAGCAAACAGAAGGACTGCTTTCTGTCAAGCCTGGTAGAGTCAATAGTGTCAGTTATTGTCCTAAGATTTATGACTCGTTGTACATCGTCTTACCATAGCCTTGTCCAACTTTCCATCTTGGCCACATCTGCTGCATACTCTCAATGGTCTTCGCGCCAAGGGGTGCAGCCCCTGAGGTGACCCATTCTAAACTACTCAAGTCGTACGAGTCGCATTTCCTTTTGCTCTGAAGTAGCTGAATGGCGATGGGCGGGACCTGTAACAGTTTCTGTGTCAGTCTAATACAAGGTTGATGACTAAAAGCACAACATACAAGCGGCAAATGGTTGACTTTGTACTTCTGTATGGCTGCGAGCATGTGGCCTAGATTGTATCTTGGGAGCACCACCACCTCATCACCCCGCCAAGGTAGTATGTGAGAGATGATGACTAGACCGTAGATATGGCTGAACGGCAATAGACCTAGTCCGACCTGCGTCTCAACCCCAGCTAATTTCCGCCCATAGCTCTCATACGCGACTTGTAAGGCAATGTTACTGATGATGTTGTAGTGAGACAACATGACACCTTTCTAAACCACATTAGCATCTGACCGTCTGCAAGAAAGTAATCAATTATTGATCGCAGGGATTGGGAGCTAACCGGAAGTCCGGAGGTACCGCTTGAGAAGCAAACATAAGCAACCTGTCGTTTTCCTTGCTCTTTGACCCATCGCAACGGCGGGAGCGGAGGCAATTGTCTTCCTTCCTCTATCAACGTAGATAGGGCGACAAATCCGCTATCATTTGCTTGATCAGGCATGTCGAGGATGAAAATATGATCTTTAGAGATATTTGCCGCTGCCGCTGCCTCCAAAGCCACGGGAAGGAGAGGGACGCAGGTGAACAAGGCTTTTGCACCTGTCGCTCGAAGCTGATGCGTGAGTTCAGAGACGCTATATGCTGCGTTTGCAGGCGATGCAATAGCGTTGAGACGATGCAATGCGTGGGTCAATGGAACGTAATCGATCTATGAAATTGCCTCTCAGTTAGTAATTCCTTTCTTCACATCTTCAAATCTTGTTATCTTACCGTGTTCCAAGAGAAAACACAAGCCACCTTGTCCCATTCCGTGCCGCTGGCGACACTCCAATCGAGTCGTTTCGCTATGGCCTTGGCCATGTAGCCGACCCTTTCCCAGACCTCAGCAACAGTATATGTCTGACCCGTCAATCCGCAAGTGTATGGATTACGGGACAGTTCCAATGGTTTGCGACCATATTGTTCTGAATACATGAATTCTTCGATTGTGATGCAGTCTGGGAGAGACACGGGAGGGAGCGCTCGCGCCCATGCTGGTGATTCGAAGACCATGATGGCGTTCAGCAGGATCAAAGGAATAATCGGCAAACACTGCTATTGAGACTAGAGATTACTTTGGGGATGCAACTATATTCTACGTCCAGCCCGCGACCCTCGGGATTATCGCCTCGGCATTACGTTGATGCACTGTATTGACTGGCCACGTGCAACGGCCGCGTTTCCTTTTTACCCTGGGAAATTTTCGATCCTGTGATCATCATTCTGTAGTCCCTCGGCAGTGCCGAGTTAGTAGAGTACAATGGATACTCCACAGACTTGGTATTTATGCTTAATACCCCACATTCGTAGGTGATGGCATGCAAACGACAATACTACCAATACAAGAGCGAAACCCTATTGAAGAAATACGAAATACGCATTACATGGAGAAAATATGATTGACGAGTCTCCTAAAACTAACGGCGACCATCTTGGTCAGAATGGCTATACTGCCACACAGAACGGTTCTGCAGAGAACCGGGCCAAGTTTACCCTTAAGGACACTCCTGTTGAGAATCAACGTCCGATGAGGGTTGTTATCGTCGGAGCTGGTTTTTCTGGTATCTATTCAACTATTCGGTGAGTCAAGGTTGAATGCCATTGAGTAAACGCCAAAACTAACGACTCGAATAGAATGACACAGAGACTGAGGAATATTGATCTTACTGTCTATGAGATGAATGAAGAAACTTCAGGAGTTTGGTAAAACATCTTGCCTCCAATTCCTGGTGACCTTGATCTAACTTGAGAAACAGGTGGTTGAATCGCTATCCTGGCCTGGCTTGTGATATCCCATGTAAGCCTCCATCTTGGGTTATGGTCTTTAGTACAGGGACTGATGGAATCGACAGCATATTGTTACCAGTTCAGCTTCGCGCCAAACCCCTATTGGTCCTCCCTTTATGCTCCAGGCGCCGAAATCCGTGCATATATGCAAGATGTCGCTGAGAGATACGGTGCCAACCGCTTCATCAAGACGTCTCATCAAGTCACTTCGGCAACTTGGGACTCGGGGAACAAGCTCTGGTAAGTGCTGCGAAAACGATGCGATTGGTCTCAAGAAGGCTGACAAAAAGGTCTAGGAGACTCACTGTAAAGAACGTCAAGACTGGAGAGACATTTGAAGATACTGCCAACATTCTCGTCTCTGCAAAAGGTGGTCTCAATCAGATAGCTTGGCCGGAGATCAAGGGGCTGAAGCAATTCGCGGGCAAGCTCATGCACTCTGGTGCTTGGGATGAAAGGTCAGTACATGGTTGATCTGCATTATGTGAAGATAAGTTAACAATTGGGCAGTTGCGACTTGAAAAACAAACGCGTGGGAATCATTGGCAATGGATCGAGCGCCATTCAAATCTTACCCGCGATCCAGCCACTGGAGGGAATCAAGGTAACTTGTTTCGCTCGGTCGCCGACCTGGATTATTCCCGCATTTGGCGATACAGCTATGCAAAAGCTGGGAATGGATCCTTCAAAGACCAAGTGTAAGTTCCCAGACAAACCCCGTGTCTGGAAATGATGGGCTAACATCGACAGTCTCACGTCGTCACCAAGAGATGCTCGCGAGACAGCCAGAAAAGTTCTACAAAATGCGAAAGACACTCGAGGATGAGGCTGCAACAATCTATCCTTTGACTTTAAGGGGTACTGATGTATCGAACGGGGCAAGAGAGCTCTTTAGACATCAGATGGAGGAGAAACTAGAAGGCAGAAAAGACTTACAGCAAATTATCCCAAAATTTGCTCCTGGTTGTCGTCGTTTGACCCCAGGCCCTGGATATCTCAACGCGCTCCAACAAGAAAACGTTACTTTTATTAGCCAAAAGATTGAAGAGGTCACAGAACGAGGAGTCAAAGTGACCTCTGGGGAAGAGGTCGAGCTTGATGTTCTCGTCTGCGCGACTGGCTACGACGTCGAAGCCCCGCCTACATTCGAAATAAGAGGCCGCAATGGCAGGTCGCTCACAGAAAAGTGGAAGCCACATTGGGAGACCTATATCTCCCTCGCAGTCGACGAATTCCCCAACTTCTTCCTCATCGGCGGTCCCAACTGCGGTCTAGGCTCAGGCAGCCTACTCAGCATCTTCGAAGCACAAGGCGACTACATCGTCAAAGCGATCCGCAAGGTTCAAAAAGAAGACTACGCTACCATAGAGGCCAGACCCGAGCTTGTAGCTGACTTCAGCCAGTACATAGACGAGTACTTCAAAGGCACTGTGTACACGGATGAGTGCTCATCGTGGTATCGCGCCGGTAGACTTGGGTCACGCATTGTAGCGCTGTGGCCTGGGTCTTCTGTGCAGTGCCTTGAGGTGCTGAGATCGCCGCGATGGGAGGATTACAAGTTTGAGAGTGCGGATCCTACGGGTAATTTACTGAGGTGGATGGGGAATGGTTGGAGTAAGGTGTTGACCGAGGGAGATCCGTCGTGGTTTTTGGATCCTGATGTTGTTGATGCTCCCGATGAGGGGAAGCCTGAAGAGAGCGAGTTCTATAGGCGACGTCCATTCTCATACTAGGATACTCATCATCGCAAATTGAACGAGTCGTTATATCGATAATGCTACCCAAACTGTCGGTCCTCGTAACGGGGAGACTTCCCAATATCATAAACTAGTCTCAAGATGTCCTAAGCTATACTAATCTTCTATAAACTCTCATATTGCCTTGGATAAAGGTGCTAGTGTTTCACCTCCCTTGCGAAGAAGCTGGTATTCTACAGAACTGTGATTGTCACTCTCAGTTAGTAAAACAAGAAGTCCTTTGTAGACATTTGCATATTTCTCGTGATAAACCAGCCAGCTCCTGTATCATGATTGTTGACTTGGCTTAAGTTCACCTAGGACTTTTCTTTATTTAGCTTAACATATATCTACTCTTCAGGATCCAAATGCCATGTATCTCCAACCCGGAACCCTTCAGGGAAAGGATCTGTGGAATCCAACACAACTTGCTTGAAGCTTGTTACCCATGCCTGTCCTTCAGCAGAGGGATAAATCGCAGAATATTCCCCAACCTTGGTTGTCCCTTCTACACGACCAACAAACTCCGTCCCAGTAATACCTCGATGATAAAAGTTCTCGCCCTCCTTCAGCTCTCCTTTTGCGTGGAGAACTGCTAGCCTGGCACAAGTCCCTGTTCCGCAGGGGCTTCGATCCAAGCGCCCGGGAGACACGACGACAGTGTTGGCTGCCTTTCCATCCTTGTACTCATAAAGGGGCTCTGTGAACTCGATGATTGTGACGCCGTGGATACCAGCGTTTTCGGGATGTACTAGATCCGTTTGTTTCATAACTGCTCTCTTGATGCGCTCTCCGACCTTGACAAGCTTTGCTCCCTCCGTAGTCTTGATCTTCAGACCAACTGATGCAGCATCTACCAACACGTAGATCATCCCTCCATATGCAATGCCGACTTTCACAGTGCCTAGATCCGGTACCGAGATCTCCTTGTCCGTAGCAAACACAAAGGCAGGCACATTATGAAACCTGACACTCTTGCATTTCCCATTCTCACACTTCGCATAAGCAGTAACAAGCCCAGCCGGCGCATCAAGCTTGACGACCGTCTCGGGTTCCTGCATCGTCACCATGCTCGTTTCTAACAGACACGTCACCGTCGCAACGGTATTTGCTCTCGACATGGGCGGGTACTCTTCATGCTCCATGATGATGAAGCCATAGTCGGCTTCTGGGTTCGTGGGGGGCAAGACGAGGTTGTGGCACATGGCGGAACAGCCTCGTGGTTCGTTCAGAAATAGATTTCTGAGGTGGTCTTCATGTTTCCAGAAATGCATCATCTTTTCGTACATTGTCTTGCCTGGGACATCGCGAACGCCGCCGACCACGACGTCGCAGACCTCGCCTCGGCAGTGGACGCCTACGGTGTTGAAGCTGCGCTTGAAGGGCATATCGAAGAGGTAGGGGACACTTTGTTGTAAGTTCTAGATTTTTATTTGATGAGTTACAGATTAAGATCTACTCTACAGTCAAGCTCTTATACAGTACCACGACTCGGAATCGAGAACCGTAGGATATCGCTGTCTCTATCTGAGGTTTATCGAAACCCTCCATCATTGGCTACCAGAGTGAGGTCTGCAGCGACCTTCCAGAATACTGGGCTTCTCCGCATGTTCAAAGGTTAGCTTAGCCGCCATCAATCAAGATTCGTGGGGTTTATTAAGGGTCTTATCTGGGGTAAGGTTAAGGGATATCGGTCGGCGATCCGTGGTCGGATGGAACATCGTCCCGGTTCGGTTCGGATTATTTCTGCCCGAGCAACAGAACATAAGGTAAGGAAGATGTTGTACTTTACATGTAGATGCTTGAGGTTATTGAACAATATCACCAAGTTTACGTATTTGTCATGAAAGGCCAAATAAATTTATTAGTCAAGGATGCAAAGAAGTTTAGTTCATATAAACTCATTCACCCGTTCATTGCTCATACTCTGATGACCACGCAATGTCACAACCCCGGATTATCACCAGGTCATACTAATAATCAAGATCTAAACTCCCGAAACTGGCCATTTTGTTGAAGATCTCCAGCTTCACTCCTCATTCCCCGCTTCTTGATGCCTCGGTTGTGGATATAAGGTGGCATTCGGCCTTAATATCGGATGCTTTAAGCTTGAATACAAAATGACTCGCGATACCAGCTTTACCATCACACGACTTCGATTGCTGTCGTTCGTGCCTACTTACAGTGACGCATGATGATTTCGCCTAGTACCTCTCATCTCCTAGCCGTTGGCGCAGGAATTAGTACTCTATTTGCCAATCATGCTTCTGCCCTTCACACGACAACTATAAAAACTGATAACGGTGTTGTTGAAGGCTTCACAGACGCATCATTTCCCAATGTGGCTCAATTCCTCGGCATACCTTATGCCGAACCTCCGGTTGGGAAACGACGATGGGCTCCTGCAGTAGCCAAAGGACGCTTCAGAACATTAGATGCTTCGCATCAAGGTCCTGCTTGTCCTCAAGCTGAACCATCCAACAGTGGTCCATGGCGCCCTGAGTTTCTGATCAAGCCTAATAGTACAAGCGAAGACTGTTTGTATCTCAATATTTGGACTCCATACAACACCCGGGGAGGCAACAAGGACAAGCTTCCGGTGTTAGTTTGGATCCACGGTGGTGGTTTTGGTGCCGTATGATCCCCCATCAATTCACCATTCGTGACATGGATCTCACTTACATGCTTCGTGCAGGGCGGCGGTAACATTGACTACCAAGTGCCTCCCCACTGGATCGCAAGAAGTCAGAAGCACATAGTCGTCAGTCCCAAGTATGTAAAGACAGTTCCCTTTCCCCTATCATCACTGATCATGAAATAGCTATCGTCTCGGAATATTTGGGTTCCCAAATGCCGCGGGTCTCGACTCCAGGGAACAGAACCTGGGACTTCTAGATCAACGCCTCGCTGTTGAGTGGGTGCGCGACAACATCTCACGCTTCGGCGGAGATTCCAAGAGGATCACTCTCTGGGGTCAGAGTGCTGGCGGTGCTTCGGTTGGATACTATCAGTATGCGTATCCTAAGGACCCGATTGCGCATGCATACATTCAAGATTCTGGGGGTGTCTTCTTACCCATCAACAATGCTGATTCCTCGCATTCCAACTTTACCTCGATTGCGAAGGCTTTCAAGTGTGACAAGGGCAATCAGGTCGATTGCCTCCGGAAAATACCATTTAAAGACATCCAAAAGAAGGTCGAGAATACAGCGGGAGTGAGCTTTGTCCCTGTAGTGGATGAGAGAACCAGGTTCTCCGACTACTCGAAGCGACTTCTATCGTCCAAGATCCCTAAGCTGGTGAGCTCTCCATCACATCATCTTACCTTAAAAGATGGCTATACTGACTTCTCCCTTAGCCATCTATCATCGGTACCAACAGAGATGAATGGAACTTTGGTGAAGAGCCAGCAGAGCCTCCAGTAAAACCACCACCTGAACAAGTCCACACAGATAGTACCTTTGGTTGTCCCGCACACTTCGAAACAGCTTTAAGGTCCTCAACCAACGCCAAGACATGGCGATACATGTATTCGTCAAACTTCACCAACATCATGCCCGGAGATGAAGGGGCTTTCCACTCTGCTGAGC